>JABCKD010000683.1:0-90449 GCA_013186415.1 Fusarium sp. NRRL 66088 | reverse complement strand
ATATATTATTTATTAAATAGCTTTATACCTAATTAATTATTTATTATTTTTAATTATACTTAATAAGGCTATTTTATAAATAAAAGCGAGGATCTCTTACTTATGTACTTTAGCGGGCTTATATAACGAATCTTATTGATATGGCCGGCCGTGAGATATATCACGTGACTTTATAATCACGGCCGGCCGTGCCTATACAGGTTCCCGACATCCGGAAGGATTCAGCTGCTATTTAACCGACAAAGTGGTCTGACGTGGTCGTCACCGTTATTTATTTACCCCCCTAACTCATCAACAAACCATCATGGCAGCAGCCGTAGGAGAAGCATTCAACAAAGACTTTAGCTTCCTCAAATACCGCGCCGTCGAAAGCCACCAAGAGGAGGCGGTCACGGTTAGGCGCACCGCGTATTGGTGCTACTGCGGTCCCCTGCTCGACCCATTCTCATCGCCTGATCCAGACTCGGCGCTCCCTGTCAACTTTTACGAATTTGCCGATGCTACTTTTACGGGGCCTGTTCATGAGAGGTTTCTTCCGTTTTTGAGATACATCAACTCTTTGCTCGTTAGCAAGGGTTTGAAGCATTATATGCTTACTATTCGTGCTACGACGCCGACTCATGAGTATGACCGTCCGAGATGGCATACAGATGAACTCTTCTTTTCAGATCTTTCAAAGGGAAATCTTCCTGGTACTCGGTTAGGACTCAAGTCGCAGTACAAGAATGGAGAACGAAACTCTGGGACCAACTGGAAGATATGCACAACACTTCTCGGCCCTTCCACTCTATTCATTCCCCTAGAGAATCAAGCAGCCGCCCGGAAGAGACAAGAAAATGCACGAGTATCAGCCAGCACGGAACATGAGTGTCTAAGTATCCGCTGTGTCGGCTGTGCATCAGCTGCCGATGCCGTACGAGAGGAGCTCACCCACACCCTGAAGCCTTTGGGCGTCGAGGCAGCTCTGCCGGGAGAATGTTCAGTCTTTCGAGTCGGGAGGGATTTTGGCGCCGTGCATTCAGAGCCTAGTATGAGCGAAGGAGAAGACGGAAGAATCTTCATAAACGTCGTGCCGGGAACAGAAGAGGAACTTCGAAGTCTGACGACGAAATGGGGGATGGAGTTTCCCAGGCAATGGTGGGTTGGGGGCCGATAGTTGGACGAGAGGAGACCTTTGTGTTTTTCCTGTGCAGTACGGATGAGTGAGAATATGTTTTGGGTTCTATAATGCTGGATTGTGACATTGTTTGAAACATGGTCGATTTTTAGATCGACGGTCAGAGTCAGAGCGTTGTGTAATATGATGCAAGCCTTGAGTTTCGGGCCTAAACAGAGGTCCTTTTCATTAAATCTAGAGTCATACAATGTCTTATAATGCATCACTGTATGTTTTAAAATTCTGACCTAACGTAAAAGAAAATATCAGGGGTTGAGATGTCATTATCGTCACGCCATCACTCAACAACTCAACCAAGACAAGCTCTGCTTCTCGATTAAAGTTTTGAGTCCAAGACCCAACCTCCTCCAACCCCTCCCAATACACCATTCCTCTGTTTGTTTCAAGATATGACATTCAATTAGAGTTTTAACTTATACGTGGCGTCACAAAGGACTCATGATCTTGCGCCGAGAGCCCTTAATCTCCCGCTGTGCAACGGAAGCAAATTAGTTCGATCAAAGATTCACGGGGGTGTAGCAGAGCAATCCTTCATGACGAACTGGACCAGTTACATTGTATTAATGCAAGTCTCTTGCTAAGCTCGGCATAGGTCCAATGTCCCGTTGTAGCCATCGCTTACTCGCTTTCCTTCGCGTCATTTCCGTCATATTCAATGCCATAGACCTAGCTACCTGCTAGACACGTGTATCTGGTTTTACAAAAGCGAAGTCCTAGACTTTGTCTTCAATAGTGGCCAAACACCTGTTCGGTATAGCCTCATGCGCAACAAGATAACTCCTCGCAGGAGCGGTACTCTAGCCCTTTGGTAGAACCGGACATGGATTCTCCTACAAGGCCACACTATCTTAATATTGTCGAGAAGAATTGGTTTGAGGGTTGAATAAGATCACATGTTCACCTGCGTAAACGGACCGAGTTAGGCGAGGTTGAATCTATCTTCTCAGCACCCGGTTCGTTTCCTTTGTTCCTTTATGTATGGGTCTAGACAAAGGTAAATGTGTGACAACTTTCATTGTTCATGACTGTGCATCAGCCACAACCAGGTCAAAGAGGGCAATATATGGCTGCCCAAGATAGAACAATGAACATTAACTTTGTTGCATGTCAAGGTTAACAGTTATAAAAAGACTCGATTGCCAGAAAAGCACAGAAATCCCCATCCACACATCCACCCAGATTCACCCAACACCAAAGCATCCATTGGCAGACTACCCCAAGTACGAATCATCACAACCACGAACGACCAAACCCCGTACAGCAAGAGCCATGTTCGTATTCCTCCCTATCTTTGACATTGTACTCACCGGTGCTTTGTTGGTTATCCTGGCCATCTACTGTTGTTGCATGATTTTGAAGTGCCTTGGGAAGTGCTGTTTCTCGCTCTATGGCGTCTTTTTGATAATCATAGTGGCGTGCGTGTTTTTTTGCTTGTCTACCTACGTCGAGCTGGAACAGCTGAAGCAGGAGTATGGACAAGGGTGATTTCTAGTAGGAGAGGTTACTACTACCCAGCCATTTCACGGACAGGATGACTCAAGTCGCCTTTTCCTTTATGGTAGTCCTTAACTTGATGACATAGGGTTCTTAATCAAGATAATAACCCATTGTCTTTGTATATTGTCAGAGTGCTAAATAGCAAGTAAACCCTAGAAACAGAAATACACCACAAAATTTATTGACCACGTATATATTCTTCTTCTTCTCCTAGTCTCCTCTTCATGCTTTCTACTAACGTGGTTAGATTATTTAATACTCTTCATAGTATCTAAATACATGATTAGAAATCTTATCTCCCTTGGAATTAAACCTTTGTGGAATCACAGTAAACAAGCCATCATCATCTCGTGGCTCATAGTCCAAGGTAGCAGCAGCCTGGATAAGTACATCCATGCCATGATTTTCCTTAAGCCAGTGAGCCACCATGTCCATCGCAGCGACGGCCCCAGATCCAGTCCAAATGTTGCCGTCAATGATCCACTTCTTCTCCCGTGTCCAGTTAACCTTTGGCCAGAGCTTCCTAGAATACTCGTATTCGATGTTGTTGACTGTGGCCTTTCTCCCGTCTAGAACGCCTGTAGATGCGACGACACTTGCACCAGTGCATGTTGTAAAGAGAAGCTTTCCAGCAGCAACGTGTGTCCGGATTAGATCAGCGTGCTTGGGGCTTAGATGAAAGCTACCCAAGTGCGGCCCTGCGACGAGCAAGATATCCAGCTCGGGACACTCATCCACAGTCGTTGTGGGAATAATCTTCATACGAAGAGTACCCAAGTCGACGGGATCCAAAGTCGGGCTGATATGGTGGAAGACGAATTCTGGTGCTCGGGCAATTACGTCGTCGTCGATGGGAATATATTCCCGGATGGTTTGGAGGGCGCCCTTGCTGGCGGAACAGAGAAGATCTGCGGGTCCAGCTGTGTCTACTACTTGGTAGGCAAAGCTGAGGATGCCAAATTGGATAGGGGCCATTTTTGGGGCAGATGAAAATGAGGGTAGGAGTTGTAGGCCAATGTGGAAGAGTAGTGAGGTTGTTATGTGAGCCAGACGCTGGCGATGAATAGAAGCGGCGAGGAGGTTCCAGGTCGGCTTATTCATTCTTGAAATATGTTTAAATAATTAAAGAGTTCAAATTTTGCAAACTGGAGGTGGCAATCTCTATTACCGGTAGAAAGGCGGTCATGATGATGCCTGCCATCAATATCCGTAGCCCATCCGGATATAGCTTCGGTCCTGAGTTTGAGTCTCCCCGACTTTGTAAGCACCATTTACCAACTCTGTAAGCTCGCCTGGATATTGATAATCAGTGAGTTCCCACCTGGATATAGAAGTGACTCACAAGCCGCCTTCGCCTCCCAGCATCCTTTCGGAAATAGAAGCGGGTCATTGACCCGGACTTCGGCCTACTGGAATCGTTCGGATCTCTGAAGAGAACCTTTATGAAATCCATTCTTACAGCAACGTGATGAGCGTAAATGTAACTGCAGCGTTTGTCAGTCCAAATCATGCAACTAGAATGGCATGACCCTAGGACGGCAATAAGTAATATAAATATAATAACATGTGCCTCGTTGAAAGAAGAAGGCCTACCAAGTCTCAACCCAATTCATTCTAACTTAAACTCGTTTGAACCACTGAGATGCTTTTTACCCTATTGATATTGGGCTTCAGCCCCATCCTCTGCGGTGCAGCCACGGACAAGTTTTCTATCCCGAATGTCGATGCCACCTTTGACAAATCGCCCAAGCCATTCGAAATCCACCTTGACCCGGGTTTCATTGAGGAAACTCGGCAGCGAGTTGCACACGCAAGGGCTCCCGTGTTTATGGGTATTGAAAGCGACGGTCCTAGTGCTGAGATGTTCAACGCTGTTCAGGAGTACTGGGTCAATGAATTCGACTGGAATACTACTGAAGCAGCTATCAACCAAAAGTAAGTGACACAAGAACGGCTCCCGTTGAAATGGATACTAACAGTTACAAGGCTCGAGCAGTTCACAACCATTGTCGAACCGGTCATTGATAACGCCACTTACCCAGTCCCCCTCCACTTTGTTCATCATCGTTCCCCCCGGAAGGATGCTATTCCTCTGCTCTTCATCCACGGGTGGCCAGGCTCGTTCCTAGAAGTCAGCCACATCATCAGCAACTTAACAACCCCACCCAATTCATCCGTCCCGGCATTCCACGTCGTTGCTCCGTCGATTCCAGGTTTCGCCTTCTCTCCTGCTCCTCGGCAACCCGGTTTCGGTCCCGTCGAAGCCGCTCACGCCTTCAATGCACTGATGCAACAACTCGGCTATTCCAAATATGTCATCCAAGGAGGAGATTTTGGTGGTGTGACCCTTCGTTACCAGTCTCATCTATTTCCAAAGAACGTCGTCTCAGCACTCAGCAACTTCTGGGTGATTCAGCCAGACGACCAAGATATGCGCAGACTAGCAGAGGGTGTAGCAACCCCTGATGAAGTTGCATATATCAACATCCTCGAAACTTACATCAATCACAACTCTGGATACCGTCTGATGCAATCAACAGAACCCCTCACCTTGGCAATCGGCATAACAGACTCCCCATTGGGCAATGCCATGTGGATTTATGCCTTAATGAACAAGGTCATTGATCCAGCCATCACGACCTGGACCCCCGAGCAGATCATCACCTGGTCAATGATGTACTACATCCAAGGTCCCTACGGCGGCATGCGCTTCTACAAGGAGGTTCTCAACGATGGTGGTTTCTCCTTGCTTGACTTTGGTACTCTGCCGCTGGTGGAGGTCCCAGTCGCCATCAGCCAGTTTCCTTACGATATTTGTTATCGCATGCCATTGGACTGGGCGAAGCGGGGAGGAAATGTTGTCAAAAGGACTGTGAACCATCATGGAGGTCACTTTGCTGCGTATGAGGTGCCCGAGCTGCTGCTCAACGATATTTGGTCTTGGTTCGGGGATAAGGAAGTCTCTGGAACGAGCGTGTTTGGACATTGATTCAATAGATAGCCCAACCGAGTGACAAGATACCTTGGGCTTTTATATAGACAACTAGAACTTGAAACCGTCATCAGAGGCGAAGTAGTTAATATTATTGCCTCCGATGACAAGTACGCGAGATATCTTCAGCCACAATAGCATCAAAGCAGTCGAGGATACCTGAGGCAACAATTCGGAGATTTCCACTGGACCTGACCTGCAATGTTTTTCATTTGTCTCGTCCCGCATCAGCTCTTCCTTTTCACTCCGATCACATCCCCGGAACCTTGCCGCTTCTGGCGCTGGCACCTCCCCCCTGATGGATATCTCCCAATACACAGTGGGTGCGGAGGATATTGACGTGTTGTCCAGATATCAGGTTACCAACTTTTTCCATCGGCAAAAATCCATCACGAAAAATGACTGTGATCGTACTGCTGGAAGAATTACGGGGAGTCAGGTCTCCCCCACCCTTGTGCAGGGCGAGACCAGTTATACTGTAGCAGCCGACAATAATCAGCCCCCAAAGGTCGTCCAATTTCGGCGGTCAGCATTGAATCTTGAACTTATGAACCAAGCACGATAAACCTACGGGGAGTTTGTCCCTAATTGCAAGCCCTATGGCATGTTGGCCGACGTCTACGTGTACGAGATGGATTTTGTGCCTGGAGTAGCCTTCTCTCGTGCTAGGCGCTAATTCTTATCCTCCGGAATGGAACAATATCTGCTTCGAACTGTACAGGACTTTGCAAGGTCAGTTGGCATGCATATCCCCATCTCGCCGAGCTCCCCTTTGATAGGAAGAATAGATTCTTCGCATCAGCGTGGATGAACAGGCCAGCCTTAGGACAGCCAGCGGACACGGCTCGCAAGTTGTTCGCCCACTACACCCGGATCCTTGACCAACTATCCCAAGCTTTGCCTGAGCGGTTTCAACCAAGCCTAGATGAGGTACGCCAAGGGCTCCCACTACTTTTTCGGTCTGACTATCCTCTGGTGCTCAACCACGATGATCTCTTAAAGATGAATATTCATGTGGATGAGGGAACTGGTCACATTACTGGCATCGTCGATTGGGCCGACGCGATAATTGCTCTGTTCGGCACGTCACTCGGGGGTCTTGAAACTGTTCTTGGCGTCCAGATATCGTCATGCTGGCTCTTCTATCCAAGGCATGATTACCTCCGGACGCAGTTCTGGAAGACTTTCTACGGGGTTATTGGATATATTTCGGATACCGATCGACGAGCAATCGATGTTGGAAGGAAACTTGGCTTGTTCCGAACCTACGGCTTCGATCGTGGGCCTGAGAGGGACAATGCGGCACCTCTAGACGTTGGAGACCAGGAATTTGTGTGCCTCGAGGCTTTCTGCCTGCGTTAGGGTGGCCCGCCACTTAGTCTTTTGTTTATCAGCGGTGCTGTGGCGTTTAGAATATTAAGGACCTTTGTGCTGCACACAAAAGAAGACAACATCAAGACGTGTATTCCCTCCGATCTTAAGGACATGCCATAGCATAGCTTCAACTCATTAATTTAGAAGTCTTATCTTATTCGCCACTAGCGAAGCAGTGTCACCGCCCTGACTTTGAATTTATATCATGCTCGACAATTATGACCTCGCCTACCGTCGCGACTGCGGGCTCTTCTTGGTTACCTGCCCAGAAATCACTCGAGGGCGGCGATCGCCCCCCCTTCCGGCTCTTCTTCTACATGACCTTGGCCCTCGGAGGCGTTGCAGCAACGATGCCAAATACCCTCCATCCTTTTTCGCCTCGTCCATACTGATGCGGTGTTCATCCTCGAGAGTGTAGACGCGGAACGCTTCGAAATCATGCCAGACCTTGACCGCCTTGTGCGTCCGCCGCGCATCGATCAAGTCTACAATATTGACAAGCGTATTTTTCAAGTCCTTCTTGCATTCTGCAATGGAATCGCTCGGAGGTATGCGAACCTCATGGCATAGTTCCTGATACCCCTGCAGTTTCTCTTCTTCAGTGAGCTCTTCGTTGGTATCGTGTAGTGGCTGCGATTGAGAAAAATAATGCAATTTCAGTTCCTGGCGCATTGCAATGGTGCGCTCCTTGGTGTACATCTGAGAGCCCGGCACCCAGCTCTGAGATGACGCGAGGCGCGCAAATTCATGGTCGAATGACGCGTTTTCGTCGGGTGTGAAATTCTCAAACTTGGAGAAATGGGATTGAGATGCCGGAGGGAGACAATCCTCGCTTTTGATTGACATTTGAGAGTGTGGTGTGTATGAAATGTGTTGATAGAGTGAGGGATTGATTTCTGTGCGAACCTTCGCAGTATACCGTATCGCGTGCTTGTTGGGGGATCTAAACAACGCGGGCTGTGCTACGGAGTAGACGGGTACCATCTCGGAGACGAGGAAATTCGCCGAAACGCGCTGCGCGTAACCTTGACGCTGCTGATCGAGAACGCGTCCCCCAGCACTTAATTGGCTTGTAGAGGTGGTCAAGGGAACCTGGAACGACCGCAGGCCCAAGCGCCTCCCTGCCTGGCCACTACACTGGTGGAAGCCTCCAGGACTGGCGTTCACTCTAAATCAATTCGCCTAGGAAAGGCAACAAGAATACAACAAAGAGGTGTCCTAGAAAAGAGATGATATATGCAGGAAATCGGTCATTCTTGAAGAGAAGAAACGCACAAAGGCCGCAGGCAGCTTGAGACAGCGCGGCATCATATTACTTGAGCCGCGGATGAACCCGCACGCGAAGTAGGGGCTAATTTTACTTTGCTAAGAGTCTTAACTTCCAGATCTAAACCCCCCTTCAGAACTGAGATGTATACAAATCCTCATCAACTGTATCCCAAGAAATGTCACTAGCATTTCCCCATCCCATAGTCATAGTTGCCCATACATCATGAAACAAGGGAGGAGGATTCTTTGGTTCCGTCCAGCCCGATAAATTCATCAAGTTGTGGTCCCATTGTTCCACAGATCTTCTCAAGCTTCCATCCATCACAGGACACCCAAAAACCCTGCTCACAGGCACGACGGGTGGTGGTTTTTCAAGCATGCCTAGGCGACGGTCATATTTCGACTTGGCAAGGCCTAGCATAGCACGACTAGCCGACAAAAGATGGTTTGAAGCTGTGGCATCTGCGTCATTCGACATTTTAGATAGAAATTGATCCAGTTGGAGTTGAGAGCGTGCAGAAGCCGAGTCAAAATCGGGGCATTGCGAAAGCGGGAATGACATGCGGAATGACAGCGTAAGGATGACAATGAACCGAGTCCAGTCGTTAACCGTGAATGAAAGGAGCGACGAATCTTCTAGCTCGCTCACGTAGTCCAGGAAAGCTCTTAGCTTTTTCGTGGCACTGCACAAGTTGGATAATGGCGGCGGAAAGCGGGTTATTTTGGCAGATGGGAAGGTTTTGGCTACGGGGAAGGCAAGTAAACTCCCGCAGTCGAGGAAAATGTCGATAAACATAGTCTGCATTCGCGTCGCTCCTTTTCACGTCATCAGTAACTCTCCCGTACATTCGTATTCACCCAGCTCGACGTACCCGATTCCATCATAAGGTGGTTCATGCCGCTTTGCAATTCTTGATGCTGTTGTTCCAGATCAGTCAAAATCGGTCGACTGGCTTGCACCGTCTGCCCCTCCTCATTGATAACCTTGGATGCGTCGGAAATGAGACTAGACTGGCGGACTAGAGTCACAAGTGTATAGTCACCATCGACTTGGGCGTTATGTTGGAGGATGTCGATGGCTGTAGTAGCCCAAGGCGGACGATTGGTCGGCAAATTCCTCTCTCCTCTCCATACAACGATATACCTAATGCAGAGTAAGAATCATTTGCCTATTGGATCTGAAGACATTGCGCCTTACGTCGAAACAAGATATAGATAGGCGAGATATGCTCGGATCTTGTCAAGTTCATCATCTGTGACTTTCCGACCCAACGAATCAGGAGTTTCGAGGAAATCTTGATCCAAATCAAGGTCGTGGATGAGATCAGCGGCCATTCGCAAACACTGAACCAGCTGTCCGTTTTTAGGCCGCAAGTGAAAAGGATACCTTGGCAACGTGAGATGGGGATGCATAGAAGCTCGTTCAAAACATACCATGCGCAGTATATCAACACACCCTGAAGTAGCTCAAGACTCTTCTCCCCACCAGAAACATACTTCAAACCCAAAGCCTTTCGAAACTCATCATCGTATAGTGCATGTTTCTGTACCATGTTCGATCCCGACGCTACCGTCAAGATAGCCAGCAGAGTAAAGGGTTTCTTAGCAGCGAGGTACGACACGGAAGAGTCTTCAGGGAAGACTATAAAAGGTAGGTAATTAACCATGGACTTGAAGGTATTGAGTAAAGATTCCGCGGATGCCATATCGAATAGAGGTTGACGCCAGATATCGGAGATTGGGTGGGATTGACTTGACACGCTTCGGGGAGTGGCTGATTGACTAGTACTTTGCGAGCTATCAACGGAATCTTGCTCGAGTACGGCGTCGAGAGCCTGCTCGTGCATCTCCCGTAGGAATTCAAAGTTGTCATTGAGATCGGCTTTGACTGGCACGGTGTAGTTGATGCTAAAGGTGCCAGATGACTGTGAGGGTCCAGTATCTCCCGTTCTAGGTCGGAGAAAAATGTTAGAGAACAATCAGAGGTCAGCTAAGCATGATTCTTACCCCCATTTACGTTCCCATCGGCGAGGTCGTGGCTGAGTACGGGCGATGCACTCTCTTTTCAGGGCGAGACATCTAATAAAGAAGGATAAGCATGAAAAGAAGCTAAAGTTGTTCAATGGCATTACCTTTCACAAACCCCTGGTTGCTCACTTGCTTGGCATCTAATTCTAGCCGCCCGACAATGTTCACATGCTGTCGGGTTTCGTTTCGAACTGCGGTTCCGTGTACCTGAACTCATATTCTTCAAGTCCGACAGATCTAATCGGATCAAAAGACAGCGCAGAGTCTCAGGGCCGACCTTGGCTCTATCGATTGTAACGTCGATCAAGTGCCGAAGTCGGCGGTGGGTAATTAAGGACAGGGACGCTGGTGATTCGGATCTCCGGCAAAGCGGTCAAACTCCAACTTATCATCACGCCTATGATATTTGATTTGTCATCCTCTTGCTTATGAATGGCCGGCCGATCAAGCGCCGCTCGAGTGCCGCACAAGTGCCGCTCCGTGAGCGACATCCGATGCCGACGCGGATGTAGCATGTGGGGATTACCCAATCGGGCAGTCTCTTGTCGACAGACCCGAGAGATTCCAACGTTATTACAGCTTGGAACAACTTGTTGAGATTTTTTATCCTCATCTTTACGGATAACGAATAGATGATCGAAATGAGCACGACATCTACCGACATCTACCGGAAATGTTACTACGGGAACATGGGCGGTTTTTGCACCCGCGGATGGTGTATAAGTCTAGACAGCGTCCTCCATCCATGTCATCTACTCCCTGATCTTTTAGACACTATTCACTGTTCTGCTTCACTTTCTTGTCTGTAGAGTCAATCTAGCAGTCAGTGAGGCGAAATGACCTTCAGAGAGTCGATCCACGACGTCGTTCGAGACGCCCCCTTGGGCCAGCTCATACGCTTCTTCACCAACAACCGCCTCTTCAAATACCCAGAAGAACAACCAAACTTCAAACTTCCTGATCCATGGACCCGTATGATGGGCGACGAAAGGATACCTCGGTCCGGGACAGCTTCATCCTCGACCCTCTCCGACTCGAGCCGAGCGCAAGAAGGGGTGGAGCAGCACGACGTCAGCAACGCAGCCGAACTAGATCTCGAGAGCAAAGAATTTCCCCCAGACAAATCTAACCGTCTCACGCCAAAGACAACTGCGGACGGCATCATTTTGGTCGATTGGTATAGCGAAAAAGATACCGCCAACCCACACAACTGGTCTAACCTACGCCGTGGGTTCATGGCCCTGCTTATCTGCCTCTACACATTCGTCGTCTACTTAAGTTCAGCAATCTACTCACCATCAACCGAAGGCGTAATGAAAAAGTTCAACGTCAGCAATCTAGAAGCAACCCTCGGTCTCGCAATGTACGTCCTAGGCTATGGCGTCGGCCCACTGCTCTTTTCACCTCTCAGCGAGATTCCTCGCATCGGCCGCAACCCCATCTACATCATCACTTATGCACTATTCGTTATACTCTCTATTCCAACAGCTCTCGTGGGTAATTTTGCAGGCCTTATTGTCTTGCGCTTCTTGCAGGGGTTCTTTGGGTCACCTTGCTTAGCAGCGGGTGGTGCCTCGATGAGCGATTTGTACAGCATGATAAATTTGCCTTTTGCAATGATTGCCTGGGTTGCCGCCATGTCCTGTGGCCGTAAGTCTTCCTCCTGATGATTGAAAACCTTACCCTAACCCCATGGCAGCTTCTCTCGGTCCTCTCCTCAGTGCATTCGCTGTCACAGCGAAAGACTGGCGCTGGTCTCTCTACGAGTCCATCTGGGTATCAGCACCGCTGCTCATCGTCCTCTTCATCTTTATGCCTGAAACGAGTAGCCCAAATATCCTCCTCCGGCGCGCCCAACGCCTACGCAAGCTTACCGGCAACCCAAAGTTAATGTCCCAAAGCGAGATTGACCAGGCTCATTTGACAGTCTCGGGCATTGCTATAGATGCATTGATCAAGCCGTTGGAAATCACTATCAAAGACCCAGCCGTTTTGTTTGTCCAGGTCTACTCGGCCATCGTCTATGGCATATACTATTCCTGTGAGTATCCTGTGACTCGGCATCGTCTCTTAACTAACCGTGTAGACTTTGAGGTGTTTCCCCTTGTCTACCCTGTTTACTACGACATGAACCTAGGAGAAACTGGTACCGTTTTTCTCTGTATCGCCATCGGATGCATCATAGCCATTATCGCTTACGGCGCATTCCTCTACTTTGTGGTAACTCCACGGATAAAGAAGGTCGGCATGGGCCCACAAGAGAACGTTCTCTTGGCCGGTCTACCTACATCATTCGGTCCTACCATCGGCTTATTCATATTCGCCTGGACAGCCCGGGCTTCTATTCACTGGATCTTCCCAACCATGGGCATTACTATCTACGCTGGTTCGATCTTCACTGTGCTGCAGTGCATGTTCCTTTACATCCCGCTTAGCTACCCTCAGTATGCCGCCTCTTTATTCGCAGCAAACGACTTGTTCCGCAGCGCCTTTGCCAGTGGCAGTATTCTCTTCGCGCATCCGCTATATGCGAATCTTGGGATCGCCAGGGGCACGAGTGTCCTCGGTGGGTTAAGCGTTACTGGTATCATAGGGATGTGGCTGCTGTACTTGTACGGTGCCAAGCTTCGAGCTCTCAGCAAGTTCGCCACTTACGTGGAGGGTTGAGCTTATGTGTGTCAAGCAAGCATCTTGGCTTTGAGGTGACTTGGGTCTAGTCAATTGTGATACGTGTAAATCACCCGCCGGATAACTACCCTGTTGTGCATCTCCCCTCATTATCTTTCATTAACTCACGCGAGTACCTATTTGTAAAATAGAACCAGTTGGATAGACTTACCTATAGACAATCTTTTTCTTTTCGCTTCTCTGTTGAGTCTTAGGTAACTTGGTGACAACCTGAGACGAAGCGGTGTATCAGGTTTCGCGAGAACGGTGCATTAGAGCGTTTAGCGCAGGGAGAAGCAGAAGTGTCATGGATGCCTATAATACAATTCAATTCTTAGTTACGATATCCCAGGCTCCTGTCAGTTTCCCGTCTCTTTTAAGAACGAGTCGCAGCGGGGTGCCATGTCCAAGCTCGTAGGTAGCTAGCTACCCACCCTGGTTAAGAAAAAAACGAGATATCACCAGGATAATTATCGTTGACTATCCTCCTCTAAATATAATAAAGAGGAGGTAAAAGATTCTTATGATACTGTAGGTATTCTTACATTATTTTATTATATTTTTGATGGGTTAGTCAGGCCTCTATGTTCTGGTGTCTCGTTTATTTCTTGGTCAATATGCTACCCTAGGCTTTCTAATATTGACATTTTGGGTTCATTTTGGACAGAGCGCATTCGGCGTCGCCTACATAAAGATAAAGCATGAGGGCTGAATTTCGCGTACCTAGGCGAATATTTTCTCTGATACCTTATCGACCGACGCGTCAAGGATGCAAAGGGTGAAATATGGTGATTAAGACGGTGATTAAGGGAGACGGCGATGTCACTCTTTGATGCTACGGTAGGCTCCCCACACACGTGACGTTGCTGATTGGGCCTGAGTGTGTGTGTGGTTGCTACGTCGCAATCTTATCAGCCCAGGCTGTTCTCTCGCGTCGCGTGGAATTGCATGTGTATGTGTGCCTCGGAGGGCTGCATCGCACGAGAACCAGTGAGAGAGAGGTGGCACATTCTGCATCTGTCAAGGCATCTTTTTTGTCAAGGTCTGCATTTGCATTGGCCGACGCCGTTGGAGCTGGCTGACTGTGGCTGCGGCACGGGAACGTCGGGTCACCGAATTTTCTTCTGGACATGGACAAGCAAGCGGAGCCCCGAACAATTTTGTCGACATTTATTCTTGGATGGAACTTCTGGGTCGATTTCTATAAGCGAGCCGTCGCCACGTCTCGTCGGTCATGCACAATTGATGGCGTTGGCACTATTTGTTGGCGTTCTGACGGCGTCAAGACCGGGTCGGCAAGGATGGGTTGATTGATTGATGGGTTGTGGGGATCAAAGAAGGCTGCGCGAGAACGAATGGAGCACCGACGAAGAGATGACGGTCAGCGGTTAAGTGCAGATATCAGACGAGACATTGGATGTGAACTCGGATTCCGGGTAGTGAGCACAAAGTCTCGGAAGAGTAAGAGACTCAAAAGCAATCATTGAAGATCGAAATGCGTGGAGGGAATGGCTACCACCCCCGGTTCCACGGCAGACGTCTCCCGTCTTGGTGTTGAGCCACCCCCGGACCCTAGCCCAGCGACGGCGCAAGCCATGACACGCGTTTGGTCTCGGAAAGACAGCTTCAGGTGGAAAATCCTCCTCGGGAATCTGTCATGTGTGAATCTTTGTGGGATTATGCTTGTCTCGTTGGCATGTGTATGTCTGATGTCTGATGTCTGATGTGTGAGATGATCCTGCAAAAGGGGAAGCAGAAGCAGGTCGCAGGGAGAGGATCGTGCAGGCAAGGAAGCGCTAAAACACAGATCGGCAATCTGTTTGCGATAGAGGAGCCAATTGTCTGTTGTCCCTACATGCATGAGGGAGGAAGAAGAGGGCACTTCGTATTCTGTATGCAGGAGGGGGATGGATGGATGGATGGATCCGTTGAGGGATCTTGTTGAGGGAGAGAGAGGCTGATTGTGATGTGATGCTCGAGTTGAGTTGATACAGAGACAATTAACCAGGAGGTTGAAGGATTAACTCATGACTTCAAAACTTCGTCAAGATTATAAGAAAGAGAACAATAAAGCATGGATGACAATTAATTGTCGCAATCATCGCTTCTCACCTGCGAAATGACCCCCGCCCAACCGCTCTCATTTCCCGCACCGCATGGGTTATTGACGCCAGTGGCACCAAACAATGACGCCGGTCGCACGGGGCCAGAGGGGGCCAGAGGCTGGAGGGGGCATCCGTGGACGCTAAGACCGCTACACGACACCCCTCTCGTATTAGCGCCAGGGACCTGCGCTAAGACATTGATTGGGCTTTGCCCCTAAAGTGCGTGGGGCCAGGGGGTGCGCACGGCAGGTGCGTGTGGGTTGCGCCTGCAGGTTTAGAATAGAAACACAAAAACCCGGCCATCTCCATTTTCCTCTCTGAGAGAACCTCCATCCAACCTCGTCGAACCCCCCAACCACGACGATTTCTTTTTTGTGTGTGCATTTTCATTTGTTTTTATTCCTGCTCGTTTCCCGGTCATTCCTTATGCCGGGGTAACAATACCAATCTTCTCATTTTTTATTTACTTTACATTATTTAACATTAAAAAAAATATGTTGTCCACTCTTTTCCTTGCGGCTTTGCCCGCCCTGGCTAACGCCTTGGACGACGGCATCATCCGCTACCCCATCAAGGCCTCACGCGGCGCCCCCATCGTCAAGGGCGTCACTCGACGACAGAATGAGGTTGCTCTTCAGGCCCAGAACACGGGTCTCTTCTACAGTATCGATGTCACCATGGGCACCCCTGGACAGGTCATCACCGTCAACCTCGACACGGGATCTCAGGAGCTTTGGGTCAACCCCGTTTGCGACAAGTCGAATGATGTTAGCTTCTGCGAGTCTTTTGGACATTTTGGGGAGAGTAGCACTTATACTTCTATAAATGTTACTGGTGGTCTTGTTTATGGAACTGGATATGCCTACTACAACTATGGCTACGACTTTATCACCATTGGCTGTAAGTATTCGACGACTCTTCAAATTAGGACACCTCACTAACATGATTCAGCTGCTCATATCAAGCAGCAGCTCTTTGGTGTTGCCTACGACACTTCCGTCGTGAGTGTTGGTATTATGGGTGTTGCTCCTGACCTGCACGGCTGGAACGCCCCTTATCCTCTCGTCATTGACAGCATGGCCCAACAAAAGCTCATCCAGAGCCGAGCCTTCTCTCTTGACATCCGCACCATGGACAGCGACCGAGGTGCCGTCATCTTTGGAGGTATCGACACCCGCAAGTACTCTGGTCACCTTGAGAAGCGTCCCATCATCCCAGCTGCCTCTGCCCCTGATGGCCAAACCCGGTAAGTTTGAGATTCATGCTTGTACGGAATTGTCTCTAATTGCGGTATAGATACTGGGTTCACCTTGACGGCATGAGTCTTACTCAGGACGACGGTTCCAAGGACGCAATCTTTTCAAAGACCAACGGCTATGCTGTCGTCCTTGACAGTGGCTACACCATCAGCGCCCTCCCCGGTCCCATCTTTGAGAAGCTCCTGGCAACTTTCCCTACTGTCCAGCCCGGAATCGGTTCCTACCACCCTGTCGACTGCGATGTTGCCAAGCTCAAGGGCACTGTTGACTTTACTTTCGGCAAGACCACTATCAAGGTTCCTTATGCCGACTTTATCTGGCACAACAAGGGCTCGTGCTACCTGGGTGCTTTCCAGGACGATGGTGAGTATTTGCATCGCGACCTTGTGCAAAGTTAGCTAACAGGTTGTAGAATTCCCCGTTCTTGGTGATACCTTCTTGCGAGCTGCTTACGTCGTCTACGACTGGGATAACGAGAACGTCTGGCTGGCTAACAATGAGGATTGCGGTACTAACCTGGTCGCTATCGGCAGCGGTGCTGATTCTGTTCCCGATATCGTCGGCGAGTGTGCTTCTTCTGACTCTACCAACACTTCTGAGGTGCCTACTTCCACCGAGGCTTCGACTGGATCTACCGCTTCTACCGAGTCTGTTACTTCGACCGAGGAGGCCTCTTCCGGTTCCATCACCAGCGATTCGACTGCCACTGCCACTGCCAGCACCGAGTCTACTCTGTCCTTCTCCACCACCCGCTTCCACAACACCTCGTCCATCATCCCCAACAAGCTCGGATCCTCCAAGACCCAATCTGTTCCCGACGAGCTTCCTACTCTGTCCGGCTCTACCTACCTGGACCCCTCTTACCTGGATCCTACCTACTCGGCCCCTACCACTGCGGCTCCTACTACCATCACGTCGACAATCACCACCAGCAAGGTCTACACCATCACCTCGTGCCCTCCCAGCGTGACCAACTGCCCCGTCGGCTCCGTCACTACTGAGATCATCACCTCGTACACGACTTACTGCCCCGGCGAGACCAAGGCCCCCAAGCCCACTAACCCTCCTGTTGTCAGCGACACCTCGGTCGTCACCAACACCCACGTCTACACCATCACCGACTGCCCCGGCGAGGGTCCCTGCAACAAGGGCGAGGTCACCACCGAGTTTATTGCCACGACTCAGCTTGTTCACCCCCAGGTTACTGCCGTCTACACCGTTCCCGAGGCTATCCGCTGTGGTCCTGGTAACGCTCACTGCAAGGAGGCCACAACCAAGGCTGTCCGCATCGTCACCATCACCCCCGCCACCAAGGCTCCCGAGCCCACACCCGTCCCTGGTGTCTGCACCACCTGCGGTCCTCCCGGCAACGCCAACGGTACCATCACCGAGGTCTACACCCACCCCAGCAAGCCAACCCAGGTGTACACTCAACCCGGAGGTACTCAGATCTACACCAAGCCCGGCCAACCTCAAGCCACAGGCCACGGCTACCCCCAACCCCCCGCTAGCACCGTCGCTACGGTCGTCAAGCCCAGCGGCGAGGAACCTTCGGAGCCTACAGGCACCAGCCCTGCCCTCGTGACAGGCGGCGCTGCATGGAACGCCCCCGGTCTAATGGCCGTTATCGCGGGCGCTCTCTTCGCCGCAATGCTCTAAACACTATATGAGCAATAATTCTAAAGGGTACATGCTTGAACACATAATTATTCTTTTTTAATTACGGGCGGCGGACTTGAAATGGTTTCACAACCATGGGTAGATACCTACGGGGCATGACGTTTTTTTTTTTACTCTCTTCATAGAGGTCTTTACACATTCACAACTGCATTGTTAGATTCTTGATTGTATTCACTCAAACAATTTATGATGAGGCACGATTACATTTTTATGTGTCCCTCTTTTGATCTTTTGTCTCTTGATTGTGAAGAAGGTCGGATCTCGTATCCGAATGAGGATGTGATGCCGTGTTGACCAATGATAATCATGGTGGAGTAATCGATGCGAACTGGCGAACCAACACTCGAGATGGCCTCATGCACAGCTTACAAGAATCCGAGAAGTATGCATCATGTAACTCAACCTTTTGTTCATTAATTTCCATATCAAGCCTTCGTTTGGAATGCTGAAAATAGGCTAAAAAGCTGAATATGACTCCGAGATTATGTAAGATGTCCACTCTCTTTAACAGGGGAGCGATTCCTTCAAAACCGCTCTTTAAAACCGTCAGCCTATACCGCTCAACCCCCTCTCTGACATTCTAAACCCATTGAGTCCTCAAAATGGCTGGTATCCTTTTCAAAGCAGGCCTTGTGGCCGTGGTGCTTGCCGTCATCTTCCAGGTCACCCTCAAAGAAGCTATCTGGTTGGCTTTTGGCATCGGGAGAGTGATGCAGCCGATATCCGACTTTCCCTACACTTGCCGCAAGATTATCGACCCTAGAATGGAGGCTTGTGAGGACATGTGGTTGTCAGAGTCTACGAGGCAGTTGTTTCTTGCTTGTTCTGATCCTCTTGCACGAGACCTCTGGATGCCAAAGTAAGTTTCCAAGATCCTCAACTGTCACCAAGACAACTCACACATGAAGCGTCGCACACCTCAACGCCTCAGCTCGTTCCCAAAAAGACTCGATCATAGCTCTAGACATGGACAAACCCAACAAAAACAACTACGAGCTCCGAACCCTCAAAACACCGGAATTCCCCGGAACAGCCGGAGACGGAAAGCTCCAGCTGGTCGGCTTTACAGGGATCGATAATCCCGACTCCGGCTCCATCGACCTACTCGTCATCAACAACCGACCTTCAGTGGATGCTCAGGGAGAGTTTGTGGATCAGTATGCTGATGGGGCTAATGCCACCATTGACCTTTTTGAGACGGGGGCTGAGGCTACTGAGCTCAAGTTTGTGAGGACTTATGCTGATAGGAAGATTGCTACGCCTAACCGTGTTGCGGCTTTGAGTCGGAGTGCTTTTTATGTTGTTAATGATCATGGTCAAAACAAGATTGGCTTGGTAAGTCATATAACAATAACTCTAACGTGATACTGACAAGAACTAGAAACACAGTCTCTCCCCCTTCCTGAGAAACGGCGACGCCATCTTCTGCGACGCCGAAACTGGCTGCAAAACCGTCGTCCAAGGTTTCAAATACCCCAACGGTCTAACTCGCGACAAGAACAACCTAATCTACATCCCCTGCTCCCTCTCCGGAACAATCTTCATCTACCGCGTCCTCCCCGACAATACCCTCGAAAAAGTCGACGAGGTAGAGACAGGATACAGCATCGATAACCTCTCTATCGATGCCAATGGCGATATCTGGGTAGCTGCTTTTCCTATTGGAGTTGCCATCTTCAAGGCGTATGAGGATCCGTATCGTTCTTTTCCTCCCGCTGCTGCTTTGAGGGTTAGAAAGGTGGAGGGAAAGTATGTTGTTGATAAGGTGATTGAGGATGGGAAGGGAGAGGTTCTTCCTGCTGCTACGACTGTTGTGCACGATGTCAAGACTGGTCGGCTGTTTTTCAGCAGTAAGTGACTTGTGAATGCGTTGATGAGGTGTGGCTAACAGAAATAGGTGTTATTTCGCCCTTCATCTCTGTCTGCGAGCCAAAGGCTCAGAATTAAATAACGCATAGGAAGAGTATAGTGATGGTTGACATTCGGCACATCTCCCCTCTCATAGCGACAGAATGTCAGACACTAGAGAAATAATGACGATTCTCATGCATGACAAACAAGACAAGGAATACAAATAAAACCTCATAACAGAATGCGTCACAGCCACTATTTTTATGTGCTCATGGTCGAAATGTGTCCAGATACCTGTTCTCAAATCAAGTCACCCTGTTGATCTGGTACACTCCTCCCTTACTAAATTAACTCTGAACTCATGCCCCCCTGCTAACGAATCTCAAACGTCTCAATCTTTACCTCTCCTCGGTCCAACATGTGCTTGGCCTCACCTTCCATAAGCCCAACCACGAGACAGGACCCGGCATGTTCGTAGTAAGATCCGTTCCACCTGAGAAGCACCGGGGCTCTGCAGCCAGCGAGCACAACCATCAAGTCACCCGCCTGAGCGGCGGCGGCGACTCCGAGGTAGCCATTATTTGTGACAAATTTCAGAGGGGATTCGAGACGATATCTTGTTCTCTCTCTCAGGACCTTGACGCCCTCTCTGGCATTTTCCCAGGTCCACTCCATGGCCGACGCCGCATCCTCCCAATCCGGCATGCTGTTCTCGGGGCTGTAACCCTCAAAAATCTCTTCTTTCCAGGCCCTGGAGAAATCTTGGCCAAGTGGAATGCCAAGCGGTGGTAGGTAGATTTCCGCAACCCTATGCCAATCTGGATCCTCCGAGTCAACAACCCAAGCGAGGAGGCCTACGAGAAAGCAAAGAGCCAAGCTCCCTTGCTGGCTCATACTGACATTTTGGAGTAAATTTCGTATGCTCTCGTGAGGGATTATCGTTCGAAAAAGGGCTTGGAACACGTGTAGCCTTGGGCCCAGGGGCGAACCGAAACAAGCTGTGCATTTGACTGCAAGCTGAAAGGCATCACTCATATCAGAGGACCAGGGAGGGTAGACCTCTTCCACCTTGCCAGCCACTGCCCCAGGAGCTACCAGGGTGCTCAAGCCATCACGTAGGTGTACATTGCTAAAAGGCAACGGTTCAGACCCTTGGAAACCCACCAAGAAGTCAATCATGTAAAGCGCACGGTTAAAACGGTTTTCGGTATCGACCTCTTTGTGCGAAATTGCTTCCCAATCTGGTGCCCAAGAAGGGAGGGGGTTTGGGCCATGCCGGGCGATGCGATGGTAGTCGTGGGAATAGATGAGAAAATTGAGGTCCTTAACCTCGTCAATCCACGCCGAGACGAACTCACTGTATACCTGAGCAGTATCCTTTGTATAGTCCGCCTCTAGGCGGGTACTCATGACACCGAGAAGGCCATACACCTTATCGCGCGGGTCGGTCGCCTGGTGCTCAGCTTGCAGTGGCACCAATGTTAGATCCGAATAGTTTGACGTAGCAGCTATCTCCACTCGTGCTTTAAATATTCCATTCATTAGACCAGAACTGGCACTCAGGAATGGCCATATAGCCGAACACAAGGTTCGATCATGTCCTATTGCTGGGAGCTTGGAAGAGGCAAGTATGACGCAGATCATCAATAATCTCTGGACGGCTTGGACGGATTGCCACCCTACAAGGGACGAGCCGCACATCAAGAGGACGTCAGTCGGCAGCACCATCTCCTGAAAGGTCCATGTACGAGTCCAGTATGGCGATTGTGCCAGCGCTTTGAAGGCTTCCCAGTATGCGTTGCGGCCCTCAGAAACGTCCCAAAGGTGCGGATGCGCATCCATCCACGAGTCGTAGTCTACTTTCGGCAAAGTCGACTTGGATTTGTGGCTGTTTGGTGGACCGAGACTCTCGGCAAGGCTAACGGCGAGATGTGTGTCACTGGAATGCCCGAGCCAGGTGAGAGCCAGAGGAGCGGACGAGTAGATGGATTTTAGGAGCTGGACTTGATGGTTCCGCTCTACCGTGTCCTGCTGGTTGATGCAGATGGCGTCAGCCCAAAAGATGGCGGGCTTGTCCCAGGAGCCTTTGATTAAAATGTCGGGAAGCAAAGCGCGGGTCTGCTTTAAGAAATCGTCGAGATTTCGAGTGACTGGCGTCGATATTCCATTAACCTTGATTGGTTTCGTGTCTGTTGGGTCACCCCAGACGTAGGAAAAGGGGATAAACTGGCCCAACACATCATCCAACCGGCGACGAAACAGACGTATCTCTATTGTTGCATTGGTGTTTTCTGATGGGAGGATCTCAAAGAGGCGGATTTCTCGACTGTCTTTATCGAGGGGCTTGTAAATATCTGGCGGGGGCTTTTTCGAGTTGGATGATTCAGCCATCGCAGGTGAGTGATTTCGAGCGCGGAGTGAGTTTCGAGAGATGAGCGGAGAGGTAGTATGTACCAGATTTGGAAGTACAGAGAAGATGAGAAAGGAGAAAAGGTGCCGCAGTCTACCGCTGACCGACGGGGTATTCATAGGTC
This sequence comes from Fusarium sp. NRRL 66088, assembly GCA_013186415.1. Lineage (NCBI taxonomy): Eukaryota > Fungi > Ascomycota > Sordariomycetes > Hypocreales > Nectriaceae > Fusarium > Fusarium sp. NRRL 66088. Next base: position 68,016 of record JABCKD010000683.1, on the reverse strand, counting down.
CAGCTCCCTTGTTCCCCCCTTCGCGTTGGATGTGAGGCCGCATGAGTTGGTGGGGGCAGAGGCTTGAAAGCTGCGCTGTGAGAGGCCAGGGTTGCAGAAAGGCAACCTCCAAGGCGCATCGGGGGACTCGAAAAGGGGCAGTGCACAGCCTGATTCAAGTGGACGCTTAGATTTTATAATTCCAGTTGCTGTTACCATGTGGCTACAACTTGCCAAGTGCGATTAAATATGTCATAGAAACAAATCACAATAATCATGTTCTTTATGCTTGAAGTAATCCAACTTCCCAGGGATATGGCCTCTATGGTGCGCTTTGCCAAGACTACCAAGTGGTGGTAAGATGGCAAGGCTGTCAGCGCTATGTTTGACGACTTGGTGGTGCTGGAATGACTGGCGGGCAAGGCGGATTTCAAGGCCGCACCAAGTAGTAGAAACCATGCTTCCTAGCTCTTACCCTTCAACTCTGCAGAGACGACCATCTTCGTGTTCCTCCCATCCCTCATTGCCAACACACGGCACACACCAGAGCACATCCTTAGGATCCACAGCCTTCTTGATGGAGAGAAGCCTCTTGTAGTTGCTTCCCCAGAAAGTCTTTTGCCAATTCGGTTCATACTTGAGAGCCTGTTGTAGACTGTCAGCACTGCCCAGGAGCCAAGGATTGACAACTCACCTCGTTGATGTATGCTCCCGTGTCAGGAGACAACTTTCGCATCGGGTCCCACGTCTCGATGAGGTCTTGGACTGCTTGTGCCTTGGCTGTGTAGTTGAATGCTGGAAATCCTTTTCCAGAGACTAACATAGACGTTAGCATTCCCGAACCAAGATCAAGGCACGCTTCAACTTACGGGCATGCACATAAGACTTCCTCCAACCGGGATTCGCCGCGTCACTTCCTCCTCTTGGTTTAGCATCACGCACACCTTTTCCAGCGACCAAGAAAGCTCCCATTCCTCCTGATGCTCCCAAGGCTGACTCGAGAGCCCCCTTCAGAGCTTCTTGGTCTCCGTCCAAGGCTTCCTTGCTCAGCAGTCTGGAAACCAGATAAGAGCTGTTTCCTGCTGTGTCCTGATCGTAGTGAACGTCAAACCACTTCAAGAATGAAGGATACTCCTCCTTCCCGACCAGAAGCTGAACAGCACCGCCCCAACGCTTCTGAATGGTCTCGTTAATTGGCTTCCAGATCTTGTCCGTGTACTCAGGATCTTCAACATCTTGGACAATGAATTGGCCCAAGATGCCGCCCACTTCTTTTGGTGCACCGGGGATGGGTACTGGGTTTTCGATTCCTGGGGAGATCAAGGTATATCCCGAAAAGCCTGCATCTCCTAGCGAAGGGAACAAAGACAGGCCGTATGCGATGACATCGTAGACAAACTTGGCCTTGGCGTCGGTGAAAAGCATCAGTGACGATGTCGTGATTTTGGGTGTCTTGTGAGTCTTGAGAGTGAGGGACGTGAGTACACCAAAGGTTGAGCCGCCGCCCTATAAGGTGTGTTAACAATCAGGCCGTACCCACACCAAGTCAAGACACTTACACCTCGCATGGCCCAGAAGAGATCAGGATGATTCCGCTCATTAACAGTCAGAATCTTGCCTCCCGGAGTAACCAGGGTCATCTGCAAGACTTGATCCGCCGCAAGACCAAACCTAGCAGACAACAAGGAATGTCCACCACCAGTGATGTAACCACCAGCACCTACAGACTTGGATCCTCCACCAACAACAGTGTGATTGAACTTGTCTGTGGCCGAGTAGACGTCGTACATCTGAGCCCCGGCACCGACAGTGACGGCATCTCCGGGGATGGTGATGTCTGTGTTGTTGAGCTTGAACTTGCCTTGGTGGTAGACAATTTCGTTCATGTGATGAGTCCAGATTGAGAGGGAGCCTGGGGCAATGGAACGGCCGAGGTAGTCGTGGCCGGTATTCTTGACGGCGACCCTGATATCGTGCTTTCTGGCTGTGAAGTGTTAGTAGGTATCTTGATGAGAAGAATGTTGGTGCTTACCAAAGTCGATACCCAGCTTCACATGCTCTGGCCTGGTGGCATTGACAACATAGGCAGGATAACCACTCGTACTGCACGGATAAGTCTCATTAGGGAGACAAGTCCAGTTGGTATAGTGATCCCACATGACCGAGATAGGATTCTCAGCGTGAAACTCATAGACACTCCAGTTCTTCTGAACCTGTGGACAAGTGTCTCGGTCGTAAGTGGGCCAACCTGGATGACAGACAGCTCCAGGAGGAGGGGGTGCAAGAAGCCTGCCTGCCAGAGACTCATTGAGACGGGACCATGTCTGGTGAGAAGGCCAGTCTTGAGATCCTGGGTATGCCTTGCAGGACTTTTCAGGAAGATAAGAGCCCTGCGAAGAGGGCAACAAAGAAAGTGCAGAAAGGATAGATTGGTGTAGTCGAGTCATTGCGATGTAGCTGTGTAACGCAAGAGATATAGAACAGAACAGAACCATCTATCACGGCGCAAGTCACCCATTTTATACATCTCAAACACAACAAACTCAACAAACATCGTATCTCGGGATGCAAGGCATCTTACTACCGACATCACTCAAGAGGCATCATGTCCCGAGACCAAGAATTTTGTGGGTGCGACTGTGGCTTGGAGACCAGCCATTGATGTCACGGCAGATTGACCGTATTCTTCGTACTTGAGGCTCAGCCCTGCGAGGGATCGACACGATCTAAGGTAGAGTGGAGAATTTGCGCCTTCTGTGGATGAAAGCGAGGGATACGGGGAATTAACATCGGAAGTGTATGCATGATGACTGCGGAGTACCGTAGACAAATATTTTTGTAATGTAAATGTTTGTTTCCATTACTCGGTTCTTTGACGGGTGATATCTTCTTATTCTTAATACGCCGTGTCTCACCACCAGAAAAAAGCGCGTAAACATCCAATGCCAGCCTGGCACCGCCAACGCATCAAAAAAAAAAATTCTCATCAAAAAGTGACAAAAAACCACTCTAACCCTCCTCGTGACCTCTGCCTAAAACTAATGCAACCCCTGTAAATTCTCGCAGCATCATCCCACAAACAGCCTGGCGACCGTTGACACTAATCCCTAATAGGAAACCACATCAAAGCGCCCCTTTCCCAATTTCTTCCTCCCCAGGTTTTTTGCGCGCATTCCTTCACCCTGCAAACAAACACATTCATTCATTCAGGTACCCGCGAGGATGCGGTTGGACTTCACTCATTGTCTTAGTTTTTAAGTCGCTTTTTTGTTTCACGTCTGAGCTTGAATCAGACGTCGTCACTCTCTCTACTTAGTCATGCTGCTGCCAAGTTTGTCGCAGCTGCTCATCCACTCTCTGCTCATCTCGCTCGTCTCCACCGCTTCGCCTGTCGGGCGCAATCGCCAGCGCGACAGCGGAACCGTCTGGGCCACGCCCCACGATGCCTTTTCTTCATCGATAGGCGTCTTGGGATGCAAGGTAGACATTCATAACTAGCTTGTATCTCTCATGTTATGACGTTAACTGATTTCTCAGGTCAACACTAACCGCGTCGCCTACTGGCCCAACTCTGTCGACTGCACAAACATCTGCATCGCCCTCACCTACCAAGATCGCACTCTCCACCTCCTCCGCATCGACCAGTCCGAAGGCGCATATGACATCAGCTACGATGCCTGGAACTACCTCTACACCGGCTACTCTGCCACCGAAAAGCCCTTTGCCGGCGGCCCCGTCGAGATGACCTACAAAGACGTTGACGCCTCCAACTGCAAAGACCTCATCGATACGAAACACGGCCACCTCCCGCTCAGCGCTGCCAACAGCATGAACTTTCTCACCAGCTGTCTCGAGCAGAACAATACATGGGTCGGCCAGAACTACGTCCTCTACAATATCCTCGATTCTCTTTGTACTCTCGGTCGCGACGAGACCTGCGACCTCGACTACCCCGCCGCGAACCAAGCTGCTTGCCCTCACCAGCTCGGACTCCCAGACAAGCTCGAAAACATGCCAGTCTACAATATTAGATATCCGAGTGGTGAAGAAGTGAGCGCGTCGGATGGACAACCAGCACCAACATCGGAAGACGAAGAGGATCTCGGAACAAGTCTCTCCCAACCAAGCGGGAAGACGTTGGCGTTGGTCATTTTGCTTACAACCTGTCTTGCCTTTGGAGTCTAGCCAGGTTGATAGACCTTGGTTCTCCATTGGGGAGTTACAGTAGGCATTTGACATGTTGATGACGGTGGGCGATATCCGGAGTTCAATGGTTGGTTGCTTGTGTGGACGAACGCTTGATGACTTGGGAGGCTGGAATTGCTGTTCTTGATGATACCCTACTATCTATCCTTCACTGTTACATATTATTTAACGACATACTATAAGCCGAGACATTTGGCAAAGACATTGTCTGAGTCACGTATCTTGGTCAAGTAATTATTATTGAACCGGTTCATTCATTTTACAATTTGGTTTAACAATATCCTAACAAACAGGGCATGTTGACGACAGGTGATTTATTTTTTCATGTGCAATGCCTCCTTGACCTTTTCCATTGTTGACTGGTGCTGCTGGCCAGTCTTGCCCTCGCTAGGTCCAGAGTCGGGCTGCGTCAGAGCATGGGAGCCGTGCAACTAGACGTGTGTCAGTTGGTGATAGTCAAGAGTCAGCACCACCCCCTTCTCACCTTCTGCTCTTCCTCCTCGGCCCTGTGGATGAGGTCGTGAGTCTCGACGGCCGCCTCGTCGTTGAGCCCGGTAGGCTCCTTGGGGACAGAGCCTCGTCTCGGCACGGCGTTGGGATCTTCCTTCTTGCCCTTCATGATTGATGATGGTCTTGTGAATTGATTCTTGTCTGGTGTATTTCGGTCTTGCGTTTGTGTCTGCGGTAAGAAGTGGGAGAGGGAACTGAAGATGCTGGGGCAAGCTTGATATATCTGTGAGCTCGCGTGCCCTCTGTCGTCACCCCCTCTCAGTCCCCGTGATGAAATGATGCTACTCCAACGTCATGGTCCCGAGCATCCGCGGGGTTCCAGAGGCAACGTCTTCCGACAATCCCAAGAACCCCTCATCACCACAGTGCAAGTGGCGTCGAAAGACATCTTGACAGTAGTCAACATCATGGTTTTGGGTGTACACTCATACCGTGCTGGCAACCACACAAAAAAGTCAGAACACGGGATGATGGGAGCTAACTGGAGCTTGATTGTCGTGATGCGACAGGTCATTCTTTGTCTGGTGGTAGACATGACATGACGAGGTGATGATTGGGGTTGGCGATTGGCTGGCACCCGCCGACCATGATATCACATTTCAACGATGTGTTGCATCGGGAATCGTAATCAAGGATGCTTGCCGTCTCACCACGGTCCGTTCCATTTGAGTACTCGGCACATTGAACTGGAGAAGAGTCGACAGTTGATAGGGATGTCAACAATATAAAGGCAACGACAATAGATAGGGGAACATGATACACCAGATGGATCATCAACTTTATAGACTCTCTTTATTATTGTCTACAATGACGAGTCAACAAGTTTAAACAAATTCAAGCTCTTGTTTTGAGATCAAAGTCAATGCCAAAGCTCCGTCAGGTACGTTCCGGGTCGCGAGTCACAACCTCACGCTCATTCGAGGTGAGCCAAGTTGGTGGTGTGATGAACCGAGCTCCCGAAGAGCAGGGATGCACGTTCCGAGGCAGCGTTCCTGGATTAGTTGAGAAGCTGGGGAAAACATCCTTGTGGCAATCAAGAGCTTGATGACTTGAAGAGATCTGAAAAGTCATGTGCATTTTACTGTGCAACGGCGATTCTCTTGTTTCTTCTTCACAAGCGTTTGACCATGGTTCATCTGTTCAATCTGTCTAACTCACACCAACGTCATGTAAGCTAAGCTATAAACTCAATCCAAGCTCCTCTTTAGAGCTAATTATCATAATTTCTAGCTAACCGTTTGGCTGAGGGGGCACTCAGGCCGTAATCGGACCTCTCCGTCTTCAGAAGGAGGCCAAGGCTCGCTCCCCTCAGGTTCTCAACACTGGAACCAAGCTTCCCAGTTTTACGTAGCCACCACTCTCTTACTACGACAGTCAACTAAATTTTAGCTCTCTGCTTTTGTGTATAAGGGTTTCTTTTTTAGTCAAGGCCAAATGATTGACACAGCTATGAAGAATCTTGCTCAACATCATGAGGCCTCGAATCCAGTTGCGTACCTCAAGTTCAGCCCAACGCAACTTGGAGATCGGGCTCGGGTACAGCGGTTCAGATAGAGTATCAAATCAGTGTTGAGAAGTTAGGCATACTGGCAGTACATATTCTTTGGATAGTTGAGGTTGAGGCTGAGTCGATAATCAGACATCAATCTTGGACTCCATATTAACGACAGCTACCGTCAATTCCCCTCGGTAAGAAACACAGACACACCCTCTTTAGTAAATAGAAAATGAGCGTCAAAGGGGATCAATCATAAGGCCGACTTGAGTGATTGTGATAAATTTTGTTCTATTCCCTGGGTATCATTTGGATGATATATGCTGCCGAGAAGCGGATGGCTAGGGTAGCTGGCGATCTTCATTTTCAGTCCTTGGATACTTGACGATCCAGCACCACACAAACATATGCGCAGATGATGAGTCTACGGGGTAATCTCTACTCACCTGATTTTATAATTTCCCTTTGTCTAGGCGGAATGGTTGGAATGTGACCTCAAAGGTTAATACAAGCGATGAAAGATACTTCCAAATGCAGACCGTGTCCAACATTCAAAACAAGAGCCGATATGACAGATCAAAGTCGTTTATAACATCTCCATCTCTCCTGCATACAGAAGAAACAAGTAAATCCTTATCTTATCTCCCAAGAAACAAATTAATTTCCAATGTTTAGACTCCCATCTTGGCATATGCTTCACAGCCACAATTAATCCTCGTCTTCGGAACTCGGCTGTCTCTGCCAAGATGGAGACACCAAGACGAAAGCGTGCCGACGTAGCCGCCACTGCCTCTCTTGGCCAAGTGGAGCTTGCTGACGTGGATTGACACGAGCTCTCTTTCTCTCAAGAAACATTCTTTCTCTTCAACATCATCTTTCTTCTTTCAGTTTGAGTCATCTATTACAACACAGCCGCACACGATCGCGACGGGACGGGCATCTTTGTGGGTGTGTGATTCGCTAAACAGGGGGGAGGTTAGGCTAGACCAACAGAGGCACACGCGCCCCCGCACCAGCTGCCGATAGGCCATGTGCTCCGCTAGGATGCCTCACCGGGATTTGCTGGATGATGTGACGACATACAATGACAAGTATGTCGTCCTCTACGACTTTGGTGATATAGGTGAGTGTAAAAAAAAGCTCGAGAGAATGGCTAGATATTGACCCTCCCCTCCCAGATCGTGACAGCGCTGTCCAAGAGTTCAAGACACTGCTCGTTGACTTGGAGGAAGCCGGTCTTGATGTTGAAGTTCGACCTGGCTATGAACAGACCCTCTTGATTTTCGTCAAGGCTCCTCGGGAATTACTTGGAAACACGGTCTACAAGTCAAGGTATTCCCCTTCACACCATATTCCACATCGCCGCTGACAAACTCCAGAGTCAAGGACTGGTTGTATGGAATCACACCAAACCATCCCGGAGGCGACAAGAACACCGTGGTCGATGGAGCTTACGAGGCCGAGGACATTCTTTCTCTCTACCATCTTGTCAACTGGTCAAAGAGCCTTGGTGGTGCAGGCATCACTCCTGGTCTTGGAAAATGGGAAAATGTCAAGGCCATTTTTCCTCTGCACAATCCACGTGTCAACCAGGCACTTCTTCGACATCTAAGCAAGAGAATCTTTCTGACACCAGAGGATATTGATTCTATTAGAGATATTCTTGGTTCAAAGGTGAGTGCATTCGTGACGTATTTAAACATCCACTGACCCCTTAGGTCGCCTTCTACTTTGCCTTTATCCAAACCTACCTCCTCTTTCTCACCTTTCCCGCCATAACCGGTGTCATCGCCTGGCTCTGGCTCCCCCGCTACTCCCTAGCCTACGGCATCCTGACGAGCATCTGGTGCACCGTCTTCCTCGAGTACTGGAAAATTCAAGAAGTCGACCTCTCACTCCGTTGGAACGTCAAGGGCATCCAAGGCGTCAAAGTCAACCGACCTCAGTTCAAGTACGACAGCGTGTTTGTCGATGGCGGGGGACGCAAGCATTATTACTTTCCAAGGTGGAAGAAGGTTTGTAGGCAGCTTTTGCAGATTCCTTTCTTGCTATTTGCGTTTTTTGCGTTGGGGGTTATTATTATTGCAGTCTTTGGGATTGAAGTTCTCATCTCGGAGACGTACGCTGGACCATACAAGTACTACTTGGTGAGTATCATGTTGATATTCCACTGAAATTGTGCTAACAATAATAGGAATATCTTCCCACCATTCTACTTGCCGTCTCTCTACCTTATATCACCTCTGCTCTCGAAGATGCAGCAACTTGGATGACAGAATTCGAAAACCATCGAACAGCCGATCATCATGAAATGTCACTCACTCAAAAGATTTTCCTTCTCAACGTATTCACAAATTACCTCCCAATACTCCTAACAGCATTCATTTACATTCCCTTTGGAGACGATGTTGTACCACGACTCGAGAATATTCTCCGAAAAGCACTGGGCAGCTTAGGCAAAGAGTTTGTTCATCAGCCATTTACTCTCGATGCGGATAGACTGCGCAACGAAGTCATCGCTTTGACGGTCACCGGCCAAATCTCTAGCTTTTTTGAAGAGAATATTGTGCCGATGCTCAAGCACAAGCTCTCGGACTGGTATCGCGACTACCGTCGAGCTTATTCAAAAGGCGACATGCTTCTCTCCGTGGTCCAGGATGATCCTCAAGAAGCCAAGTTCCTTGCCCGAGTTCGAAACCAAGCGACGCTTCCAGGCTACAACGTCCAAGACGATATCTCTGAAATCGTCCTCCAGTTTGGTTACTTGGCTCTCTTCTCCCCGGTCTGGCCAATCATCCCCATGGGTTTTCTTATCAACAATTGGATCGAACTACGATCAGATTTTGCAAAGATTTCGCTCGAGCATCAGCGACCAGCCCCGGTTCGGTCTGACGGTATTGGTCCGTGGATATACTCTCTTGAAGCCTTGACCTGGCTTGGAAGTATCTGCACCGCTTCTATTGTCCACCTCTTTAGCATCCAAAACTTTGGAAATGGAACTAGCAACTGGGTCACACTGCCAATCACCGTCTTCATCAGCGAACACGTCCTCCTCCTCCTCCGAACACTCGTACGCTTCGTTCTCCAGCAGATTGGATCCGAGCGTATCCGAGAAGACTACAACCAACGATACGCGAACCGCGTGAAACACCTGGAAGAGATTGAGTCCAACAAGCGGGCTGGTCTTGGCGTTAGCGAGGCCCAGAGAGAGCGTAGAAGGTCCATTCTCGCAACTGGACGCGATGCTTTCTGGACGAAGCAGGTTGAGGCTGGAGCCAGTGAGACGGTGGGTGTCAGTTTGATCAAGCAGGTGAAGAAAGAGGAAAAGACCGAAGATGCAAAGACGGAAAATCCAAAGACTGATTAGAACCTGTGAGGTGAAAGGGGGAAAATAGATTGTTGCTTCAAATGCCGAAAAGGATACAAACATGGATAAAATTACCTGTACAATAAAAGTTTCAATAATACCAAGCCTTTTTAACAGTCGATGAAACAAAGACACATAAGAATCATCCGATGTTGTGTTTTGGCTGTCAATGTCAGACCATCGGGTATCTTGAGGGTGTTGAAACATCTACCACCACAACCCGAGGGTTAGATCGTCAGGGGGTGTTTATGTTTGTTTGAGAGTCACCTTATAATGACGAATGCATTAATTGGGTGTTTCTCAAGCTAATTCTGCTGCCAGTTCGAGTATCCTCGTACCTTTCAGTTCCTTCACAGAGCTCCTTTGCAGAGCCAGTTCATAGAGTAAGACTTTGCCCTCAACCAACCCTACAGTACTTTACCGGGTCCAATTCAAGTCTCAACCCCTCTAGTAATCCTCCCCTTTCTTGGTCAATTGCTCCCTTTCGGCTCTTGTTCCGTTCTGACCAAGCGTTTGGCGCCCGCCCAGATCTAGTCGAGGATGTCACCTCCAAGGACATTGTCTGCAACGCCGGTGGTCTCGATGCCGATATTCGGGCCAAGACCAAGACCCACGCCGTCGCTCCCGGTGACGAGGTTGGCTTCACCGTCAACGTCGAGATTGGTCACCCCGGTCCTCTTGCCGTCTACATGAGCAAGGCCCCCTCGGGCACTGAGGCTTCTGACTACCTCGGTGATGGTGACTGGTTCAAGGTCTATGAACTGACCACCAGCGACATCACCGATGCTGGTCTCCAGTGGGCTACCTACGTCAACAACCAGGGTATCCACAACTTCACCTTCACCCTCCCCGATGAGCTTGCTTCCGGTACCTACCTCATGCGAGCTGAGCACGTCGGTCTCCACGCTGCCGGAAGCAAGGGTGGTGCTCAGTTCTACATTGGCTGCGCTCAGCTCACCGTTGAGGGCTCTGGTTCCGGCACTCCCACCGACACCGTCCAGTTCCCCGGTGCTTACGACGGATCTGAGCCCGGTCTTCTCATCAACATCTACTACCCTGCTCCTACTAGCTACACTGCTCCCGGCCCCAAGGTCTGGCCCAGCGGCTGCGAGGACCACACTGCCAACCTTGCTGGCCAGGCTACCGACGGTGACTGCACTGGCAGCGACGCCTCTGGCAACTCTGGCTCTGGTTCTGGTGAGGCTCCTGCTGCCAGCAGCGGCAGCCCTGCTTCCGAGGCCCCTGCTGCTACCTCTGCTCCCGCTGCTGAGGCCCCTACCCCTACCTTTGCCACTCTCGTCCCCTCTGCCACCGCTCCCTCCAACGGAACTGCCCCTGTTCCCACTGCCCAGGAGGAGCCCAGCGCTGTCAACACTGCTGCCCCTGTTGCTACCAAGGCTCCCGGCAGCAACTGCTCTCGCCGCCGTCGTGCTCGCCGTGCTGCTGCCAAGCGAGCTGCTGCCGCCAAGCGCGCCGCTAAGCGATCTGCTTAAATGATGATGTGAAAGAGAGGGAGACGAGATGTTCTTTTGTGGTGGAATGATGGATCTGTACAAATTTCAACGTACATTTATTCTTGGTACATAGTGTCTACAGACAATACTGTGCAAATATATTTACAATCAATATCATTTTTTAGTTCAATATCCAAGTGATCAACTCATGGCTCACTTCATCACTCAAACAGGGGCAGAAAAGTTCATCTCGAGCATCAAGTTTATTCGCAGTTTTTAGAAATTATCAACAGTAAAAAGGTATGTAAGGAGTGACAAGAATTTGTTCTGAGCGAAGAAAAGACGCAAGATCCATGTCCAACCATTCTCAATATTCATGATAGCTCTCCCCCAGAGTTACCACCAACTCAGGCCGCTCTCTCAGTCCATGTACTACTCGGCTTCACCAAGTCTTTCACCTCTTTAGTATCCGTAGCCTCCCTTGCGGCACTCGTTGGCGTACGAGTTCCAGCTGGTGCCCTTGGGGCATCGGCACTGCTTCTTCCAGTCGTCCCAGGTCATGCCGCCCTTGCAGCTGCACTTCTTGGAGTACTTGTCAAAGACCTGGCCGTTCTTCTTGCAGACACAGCCGCCGTTCTTGTACTCGGCGTCATGACCACAGTCAGACTCGCACTTGTTGGAGTGCTTGTTCCAGTTCAGACCCTTGGGGCACTTGCAGGACTTGGACCAGCGGTCGTAGTACTGACCATCAGGGCACTGGCACTTTCCGTGCTTCCAGACCTGACCGTCAGGGCAGACACACTTGCCGTACTTCTCAACCTGACCCTCGGGGCACTCACACTTCTTGTGCCACTTGTTCCAGACCTTGCCCTTGGGGCAAACACACTTTCCATATTGGAAGATCTGACCGCTAGGGCATTCGCACTTGTTGGAGTGCTTGTTCCAGACCTGGCCGTCGGGGCAAGTGCACTTTCCGTACTTCTCGATCTGGCCGTCGGGACACTTGCACTTGTTCTCGTGCTTGTTCCAGACCTTGCCATCAGGGCACGAACACTTGCCATACTTCTCAACCTGGCCGGCAGGACACTCGCACTTCTTGGAGTGCTTGTTCCACACCTTGTCGTTGGGGCAGACACACTTGCCGTACTGGAAGATCTGACCACGAGGACACTCGCACTTGTTGCTGTGCTTGTTCCAGATCTGACCATCAGGGCAGACGCACTTTCCGTACTTGAAGACCTGTCCCTTGGGGCACTCGCACTTCTTCTCGTGCTTGTTGTAGATCTGGCCATCGGGGCAGACACACTTGCCATAGCGGAAGATCTGGCCGGCGGGACACTCGCACTTCTTGGAGTGCTTGTTGTAAACCTGACCATCAGGGCAGACACACTTGCCGTACTTGAAGGTCTGACCGGCAGGGCACTCGCACTTGTTGCTGTGCTTGTTCCACTCGAGGCCGTCGGGGCAGACACACTTGCCGTACTTGAAGACCTGTCCCTTGGGGCATTCGCACTTCTTCTCGTGCTTGTTGTAAACCTGACCGTCAGGGCAGACACACTTGCCGTAGCGGAAGATCTGACCAGAGGGGCATTCACACTTCTTGGAGTGCTTGTTGTAAACTTGGCCGTCGGGGCAAACACACTTTCCGTACTTCAGAGTCTGACCCTCGGGGCAGACACACTTTCCGTGCTTGAAGATGAGGCCATCAGGGCAGACGCACTTCCCGTACTTCCAGACCTGACCGCTGGGGCACTCGCACTTCTTCTCGTGCTTGTTGTAGACCTGGCCGTCGGGGCAAGCACACTTGCCATACTTGAAGACCTGACCCTCGGGGCAGACGCACTTTCCATGCTTGTACTCCTGACCCTCAGGGCAGACACACTTGCCGTACTTGAGAGTCTGGCCGGGAGGGCACTGGCATTTGCCGTCCTTGTAGATCTGACCATCGGGACAGACACACTTGCCGTACTTCTCAACCTGGCCCTCGGGGCACACACACTTTCCGTACTTGCCGGGGACCTTGCCGTGCGGGCATTGGCACTTCCCGTTCTTGTACTCCTGTCCCTCGGGGCAGACACACTTGCCGTGCTTCAGAGTCTGGCCGTCGGGGCATGCGCATTTGCCGTACTTCTCGACTTGACCGTCAGGGCAGACACACTTTCCGTACTTCTCGACCTTGCCCTCAGGGCAGACGCACTTTCCGTACTTTCCGGGGACCTTGCCGTCGGGACATTGGCATTTGCCGTCCTTGTAGACTTGGCCGTCGGGGCAGTTGGGCTTGCACTTTCCGTCCTTGTACTCCTGACCCTCAGGACAGACACACTTGCTGTTCTTGAGGGTCAGGCCGTAGGGACAGATGCACTTCTTCTTGTGATCGTCCCACTTGGCCTTGGAGTCCTTGCAGACGCAGGCGCCGTACTGCTCGGTAGCATCAGGGCCACATCCGTAGCCGCTGCGCTCAACGAGAGTGTCCTCCCGAGCCTCGAGGCTGAAGTCTTCAGCCTCGGCGTGAGGGAGAGCCTTGACCGTGACGGCCAGGGCGAGGAAGTTGAAGAGCAGATGCTTGATCTGCATGGTGGGCTGTTGGGGGAGTGCCCTTCAGCAACGAGGGTGGAAGATGGAGAAAACGAAGGATGTTTGTTTGTTTGATATTGGTGGAGGGGGAAGCGAATGAAGAAAGAAGGTTGTTGGTGAGAGAGCCCAAGGCCTTTCTTGACTTGGGAGTGATTAAGAAAAGGTTTGACTTGAAGGGGGGATGGGATGGCCTTTAAGTAAGGAAAGTTGTTGATATTGAGGTTGGTGTAAGACACAACAACAACTTGAGAGTAAAGTCAACCGGGCTTCCGAAAAGGAAGTCAGCTCATACCGATTTGGGGCCGCATGATGCTCGAGGCAATAGTCTGAAAGCCAATTGCCCATTGAGCGTCACCCTCTTGCTGGTCCATCGCAGTGTGACATGCATGCGCTATAGCAGCCTCAACTGTGGATGCCAACTGTGGATGCCAGCTGGCCCCGGGATGTGCAGACATGCCCGGAGAGGAGACCAGGGGGGGTGTCAAGTGTAAAGAGAGTGGACAAAGGAAACATGGGGACCCGGCAAGGGAAAGGGGAGGAGGTTGGTTGGTCGTTGGTTCGCCGGGACAAACTAAAACGGCACAAGGGAGCACGGGACAGAAGTGGGCATCATAGAAGGCAGACAGCTCGCATCCCAAGCTTACATCTGAGAGAGTTCCGTCCTAGGATGGATGCCATTGCCACGAGGACGCACTGGTTACGGTCTAGGTCTGCTATATTTACAGTGAAAGAGCTCGTTTTGGGGAGATATGGCTTGAATGGCGTACCGGAAGCTCCGTCATCGGGCGGTCAAGAAGTCTTCAAAGGCCGTCATTCAACGGGAGATAGAGCCTTGGACCTGCCTGTGTGTGTGTGTGTGTGCGTGTGCTACCGTTGGACGTTGTGGGTGTCTTGCTATTTCTCGCCAAGCTGACAGACGGTGACGCAAAGGCTTCAAGCCAATTGATACTCTGGCTGCAGGATGTGGAAAGCATGAGGCATCACACCGGGTCTGGAATACGAGATTTGATGCAGTTCACTCTTCTCTCTGCAACTTGCTTGGTTGTGTTGAAGATGGTGTTGAACATGCAACATCTCGTTGGACGAGTGTGTCCGCGGTGTGGAAAAAAGAGGCTCAAAGTCGGGCATCCCCGCATCCATTACAAGAGAGAGGAAACAAAACAAAACAAGGTTGTTGGGTGCTTCGGTAAGGCTGGCTAATGCAAGGCCTAGAGGACCCGGGGCTTCTACTTTTGGTCTTCTTGGGTCGCCCAGCTTCTGGGCCTTTTTTTTCAGGGGGAGGCGTCAGGAACAACAGGTCCTGTTTGTCCCCTCAAGTGAGACAAGCATGATTGATTGCCAATGACGGGACATGGATATGAGCCACCGCCACTACCGGAACCTGAGGATTGCTCTTCTTCCTTTGCAGTGCGTGCCAAATACAGTGACGTTGAGATTGATATATGATTGGCCCACTGTTTCAGCTGGGCAAGTGTCAAAACGGAATAAAAAAAGGAGAAACATACATAGAAAAAAAATACGAGGGCGGGGAGAACACATGGGGGAAGTGTCGGGCGATACGAGAAGGGAAGTGATTGGCACCCTCCTCATCCACGCGCCAAGGTACCGCTGGCGATGGAGACAGGCACTGCTTTTTGGTCAGTGAAACACACACTAATTGGTAAATATAGCAAGCAGCTTGAAGGCTGCAAGCCACACACCTGTCTGTGAGGGGTTGGCACCAGTCAGAGCCACTAATCGGGTAAATATAGCAGCGCCACACACACACACAATTGAACATTCTCCGACCCTCCCGGCGATCCCTCCCTCGACTCCACGCTGACCCGTGTCCGAGGGCCCGAGAGGAGACAGAGGACCCAGGTTCACGGTCGTGTCGTTAGCCCAGTGGACGGGTTCTGGGCAACTCGGTAGATGATTGGGGAGCCTCAGGGGTGGGGAGGGTCGGCAAAGGGGAACAAGGCAGATCTCCCATGGTCCCCACACACACACACTTTTCACTGTCTGTGGTATCCGTACAACGAGTTGATGGAAAAGACGTGGTTATGATGCTATTACAGGATCTTGCCATGCCTCATTGGGCATCGTATAATGTCTACAGCATTCAAAGCAAGGAAAACTGTGTGTGCATTTTCTGCCCGTATAACCACCATTGAGTTTACGTAGGTCTCACGCTCTCACATCTTTATCTTTGCCAAGCCAAAACCAGCCGATTCTATTTCATAATTGTGACGTTCTTCGCTTCTCTTGGAAAGAAACACCATGCGAGCCGATGCATGAGGTGGAAATCCTTCCAGTCCTGAAAGAGAACCATGCCGCATTATTGCATTGCCCGGGCTGCTTACCTTGCATCCCCACAAGACACGGCAAGAGAAAAGGAAAGGCCGGGTCAGCTTAAGGTTGACCGTTTTACCCATGTGTTTTTTTATTTACCCCCCCTGCGGAGAGGGGAAAGATCCAATCCAAGGATGACCCCTGTGGCCAGGGCAGGACATCGATTGGGTCAAGACAGGGGGGTTAGGTTTCTGGGCGCTTGGCACGATCGGCAGATCGATTAAGAAAGCCTGGAGAAAGGTGATTGTGATGCCACAACTGGAGAGAAATGCAGCAGGGGGGGGAGGGGAGTGTGCGGTCAGCTGATTTCCACACCAGACGGGATGCATCTCTTCTTGTATTGGGTCTTGGCTTTTGAACGGCATTGGGCGGTTTTAGCTGTCGGCTCGAGTGAAATATTGCAGGACCAGGCCCTGGCATTCAGCTGAAGAGGGGAAAAAAAGCCATGGCAGGATCATGGCCAGCCCAGCCCGCCTTTGCTGTTCTTGCAGAGTCAGCGAGTTCCTTGCCTCATCCGACGGACCGACGACACACACACACACACACCTCCCCCCCCTCTTTTTTTCCTTCTTGTTTCCTCCCCCAGTTCCTGACCCTGGTCAGATCATGGTGGCACTTGGCTTTTTTCTCACCTCTGGTCGAACGTTGTGCAACTCTAAAAAAATTCCCACATAGAGGAGGATGTAATGTAATGTAATGTACACCTCACGAGAGAGAGAAAAAAAATGTGGTCTGCCTCGTGCAGAGCGCAAGTGAGATTCACCTAACCTGTTGTAGACTCTTGCGGAGGAGAGAGAGATCAACATGCTTTCTTGCAGTGTCCCAAGGTACCAACGCACTTCACTATCTGCAGTGAGATGGGCAACTCTGTTGTTCTGCATTGACTCGCCCCACGTGCTGTAGGCGTCTTACTAGCATTGGCGACTTGTCATTAAATCAGGCAGTGAGTGACAGTGACAGCAGCAGTAGTAGCAGCAAACACCTCATGGACGTCATTTTACCGACTTCCGGTCCGCGACGGAAGGGGAGGACAGCATTATGAGGCTTGCAGGGCTAGACAAGCCCGAGAAAAGAAATCCCGGTCGCCTCGCTCGCGAAAAAGAGAAAGAGAAAGAGAGAGCTGAAAAATAAAGGAACAGCCACAAAGACCGGGTTACGGGTTACCGACCAACCGCGGACGCACCGGGTTCGAGAGGGGAAAAATACAGCGACTCGTACATACAGGCTGTGTCACGTCGGGTAAGCATACCACCCTCAATACATTGATTCGAAAGGCATTGATTTTGAAAAGTAATATCATCATGTCAGGCAACAGCAGGCAGGTAGGTCATGAGGATAAGCCATCTATGAGTTGGCATTTGCTATTTGGGTATCATCAGCAAGCCTCAAAACAAGAAAATCAAGCCAAAGCAAGGTCCCGAAGATGTTGGCTTCACGGGATTGTTCCCGTTGAGGACTTTTCATGTAGATGCATCCAAAATGTTACCCTACAACGGTTGATTTTTTTTAATTCTTCCTTCGAGTCAATGATGGCTGTGAGATAAACACTGTTGAATCAGTAGAATAGGGCCGTTTGGACACATGGATCATGACGATGGCGGCTTTTGACTTTACCGTCTTCTTATCCCGAAAAGGGTTTTGCCATGGAGGCTTTTCAAACTCAGCTTAAGGTA
Source organism: Fusarium sp. NRRL 66088 (assembly GCA_013186415.1). Taxonomy (NCBI): domain Eukaryota; kingdom Fungi; phylum Ascomycota; class Sordariomycetes; order Hypocreales; family Nectriaceae; genus Fusarium; species Fusarium sp. NRRL 66088. The sequence goes on along the minus strand of JABCKD010000683.1, from coordinate 50,427 downwards.
GTTAGTGACTGACGTTGGGTGAACCGTTTCCCCCTCCTCCTCCCGAAGCCTTCTCGAAATTTGCGCCCTTGCATGGGCTGAGAAAAAACTCATCCGCCACCTTTTTTGTTCCTATGATTTGTCTCTCAATTTGATTCAGCGCCTCAACTTTAACCGCCCAAGATGTTTAAAATCAATAGTTTGTTCTGCGGGCGCTTGTAAATCTGTGAAATCTAGACTTCCCAAGATCAACAAAGAAAGTGTGTGCACGAAAAAAAAGCCTCCCCTGGCTAGAATTGATTAGCGTCGATATTCGGGCGCTTCGTAAACGCTCAAGCCACGGGGCGCTCAGATCACTTCTAATCTGGGTCTGTAAAGTAGGCGCCCTTTGTTCTTTTTCAGCTCGTTTATTCTCAACGTTCGGTTCTTACTTCCGTCTTGCCGAGCCGTGTTTCTCGCCCGCGTCTTTTCGGCGGCTGCGTCGATCAGGAGGTTCAAGGTCATTCATCTCCCTCCCGTGTGTGTGCCGAGTCCGTAATGTTTCGGATGTAGATCTTGAATTAGTGACTGGCCGGTTTGCGAGGGATAGGAGCGGGGGATAATTGTTGTGACGTCGGAGAGCGGGTCGATGTGTGATCAACGGCTTGTCGGTCATGTTGAGATCGGCTGCTTGTTCACCTGAATCATCGGTGAGCTCCCGGAGAAGAATCACGTCGCCAAGAGAAAATTGATTGCCGTCTCAATGAAATTAATGAAAGAATTTCTCAATACGCTTGTGTTGGCTTATTACATTGTCGTTGCTGATAAAGTGCTGATGCTGAATTGCGTGCGAGTAATACTGGAGCCTCGCCTCAGGCCTGCATCACTACGGAGTCTTCCACCACAAAACCACCACTAACAACCAAATGCCCAGTCGCTTAGTATCTCCTAATCTTAGTAGTGTAACCCCATACAAAACATTATTTCCTATTTTCCGATTGAGGCTCTGCTATCAAAGTCTTGGCCATACCCATCTCCATACTTCAAGACCGTTGTCAAGTCAAGATAAGCTTCTCACGTTGAAATAAACTATTTAACCTCGTCTGCACCTATGCTTCCTCCACAGCAGGGCTGAGTCCCACGACTGCCGCGCGTACCTTGCATATCACATTCCCTGGGGGTGTTGGAAAAAAGAGAAGTTGGTGTAGATGGTGTATGTAGACGCCCCAGAGTCAATCTCTGCACGCATGGTTTGCAGGAAAAAAAAGCTTCTTGTGCTTTTGCATTGTCCTACACCCTCGAACCGTCGATCTGGGATCGGCTTTTTTATCAGATTTGGCTTGCAGAAAAGCATCAGGTACATCTTGCGCAAGCCGTGTTGCTGCGCTGCTACCGTTGTGTCGATGGTGTCATTTACTTGCAGCTTTAGGTGATGAGGCTGGATGTCGTGCTCGCTGAGAAACGGCCAGTAACGAGACTGGCGAATCAAGAAATTCAACCGCTATCGGTCGTTATCAACTGCTATCAACGTGCAGTTCTCCCGTATTCCCTGATAATTCGCACGAGATAGGTTTATCCAACTTCTGCCCCCTTACCCGTCAACTAGGTGATACTGATACCATCGCCAAGAGTATTTGATGCCCTTGGTGTCTATTCTCCAACTCGTCCAAAGTTGAGTCGTCGTCGACAGAGGCCTCCAAGAGGGGTTATATACCAACCAATGTCGAGCCGCAGGCCGCGTCATCAACCACCCGCGCTGACGACAACCACGGCTCCCACATACCGACGATGCATGTTTCCAGCTTCAGACCCCACTGCCCATGTCTTCTTTGAACCAAACTACCGGTAAAAATGCTGCAGACTAACAAATGCGGTAGATCTGTGAAACTAGAGGGGCGACACACTCACCGAGAGCTTTACCTTGGTCTCACCGAAGGCTCTGAGTGGCGAGATACATGGCTGGAATGGTGTGATGGTGTGGTCCCGAGTGTTTGGGTAAGGGTGCATACGCCCAGTTTGATGGACGCTTGGCAGCTGAGAATGTGTTTTATCTGATCTGGGGTGCGTTTCTTATCATTGTATATAGCCTGTATAGTGTTATCAATGTGAGGTTACATGGTAGGTGAACAACATACATAGCCGAGCAGCCTTATCAGCACGACAACGACAACTGTCAGAGCCGCATCGCTATAGGCGTAAAAGCGACGACGTGTTGGTGCTATGAAGTTATATAGACCTTGTACAGTTTCTTAGTAGACAGTAATTGAGGATGCACCTTTAAGAATGTTTGAAATAGAATACAATAGAGTCAGAGCTTGTTAGACGAGGCCAATAAGATCTCCATCGTGGGTGGCATCAACGATAATACCGCCACAACCGAAGCCACCATGTGCTGCGCTGAAGCTACAGATGTCAAAATATGTGATTCAATTTGAGCTATTTAATAGCCATTATCTGTGCGCTTTTGATGTGCGCCTTGTTGGCACAGTAGCATTCAACTACTACCTCCTGTCACCTCCAGTGCCTCATTTCTCTTACCGAGTGGCGGTGCTCCTGTACACAGCCACAATCAGGCAAGGCGTTCTGAGCGCACTATAACGCCCGACATAGCTGAGCGATTTCATCAGTGTTGAATCCTTTGATATTTGGCCAGTGAGAAGCTTGATGATGGCACGTGTGGAGAGGAATTGAATACGAGGATATTTGGCCTGAAATCAGGATATATACCAACTCAAGTCCAAATTTCAGTTTCAGCCACAACACCACGCTCTCAACTCCAGATCTCGCAACCATGTCACCCGATCCTCCACCAAAGTCTCCCTTCGCTCAACTTGACAAGAAAATGGACAGCGACTTATCATCTGGTCTCAATAACCCTCATCTCCCAACCTCCGTCCACCCACCCAGCGCCATCACTTGTCTAGCCCACCTCAAACTCCTCCACGCCATCGCAAAACTCAAAGAGTCCATCGGCTACACAGATGGATTATTCGGAATATGGGATAGCAGAGCCCGCTACAATCGCTTCAAGACCTCGTCAGGTCCACCGAAAGAAGCTGCTACCGATTATGGACCCGTCATGTCAAACTATCTTTTCGCTCAGTTGGCCCATCGAGGACCGGGCTTTGATATTATTTCAGACAACGGGAGGAGCCTTGCTCTGAGCAAACTTCGTGAGAAGCGATGGGCCATCTACGTCGCTCGCGCTGTTGATAGGTATGAAGCTTGGTGGTCATCTATGTTTCAGCTGTCGTTGAAGACGAGTCACTTGTCTGAAACTCGTTCTCCGGCACACGGAGCGTTTCCTGTTACGGGTAATACTCTTGACTGGAACAAGGTGATTCTTCCACCGCTTGGTAAGCACCTCATCAATATCACTCGGTGCTTTATCATTGACTAGCTCGTTAGACGTTCTAATGGTTCTGCATGCACACATGCTCAGCCCCCGATTCTTCCTAGAAGACTGTATGCGTTACGGCGCTCGGGAGTTTTGGGCAGCTGGTATGCCATGGGAAAAGATCAACGCCGCAATCGACAAAAACTTGAACTACATCCAATCCGAAGACAACAAGTCCGTCTGTAGCGTTGTGTATTCTCGAAAATGGGGCAATACGCAAGACTCGATGCAAAAAATGATGAATTGTCCATCTTGTCGAGCTTCCAACTCCATTCCGTGGACCACGTGCGGCATGGACGGGGTGCTAGTTGAAAATGAGTAAGTTACTCAAATGGCATAATATGTAAAACCTACTCACCATCTGTAGCCAGCATGGCCTTGTTGGTACAGGCTATGCTGACGGTAACTTTTCCTTTGACTGTACAGCCTGCGGTATCAACATCAACCACGATATGCTATGCGTGGACCGGTTTCTAGAGGACTGCGCCCACCTGCTCGAAAACGATACTCCCATGCGAGGTACCATTCTCGACATTACCACTGGTTGCCCTAACAAGGCACAACCGGAAGACAAAGACACTCCAGACCCCCGGACGCTAGCAAACGACTGGCTGAAAGACGGCCTTGGAAAAAGAATACTCAAGCTTTCGGGAAGCTCTTCATCTCCACTGAAAATGGAAGCAATTCAAACCCTGATCGAAGAACATGAGGCCGGCAGAAAAGAGAGCATGAAGTGGGATAAGTTGCGGTTTAAGGAACAGGTAAAACGTGAAGTGCTCTATAAAAAGTCTTCCATCGGCTGTCGAATAATACTTTTCAAGTATCAAAACAATGGCAGCCCCTTTTGCCTCTCGCTTGAAGGGGCTGTCTTGCGGCAGGGCATTTTCATCGACGACATGACAAGACTGGACTGGATTCACCAACCGTCTAATACAGGCATCATGGAGAGGCTTATTGACAAGTACAATCGGTTTTTTGACATGATCAAAGAGAACCCGGACTCTCTTGCAGTGCCGACTCTCGATATCGATTTGGCATGGCATACTCATCTCCTCAGCCCTTACGCCTATTATCACCACTCGAAGCGATCAACTACAAAATTGATTGATCACGTCGACAAAATCGACGAGGTCAGGTTTTGTAAAGGGTTTGAGTGGACGAATAAGAAGTATCAGAGCAAGTATGGCGAGATCTATAGTGAATGCCCTTGTTGGTATTGCGAGAGTAAGTATAGAGGTACGATCCCTTGTTCATTGCTGACCTTGGTAGCTCTCCGAACCATGTTGACACCAAGCCTTGAGAAACTATACGAACTCATGGGTTCGCCATCTATTCATTGCAAAAGTAAGTCGACCGCCCCTTAAAAAAATGTACCGTCTAACACAAAACAAGTTGATGAAAAATTCCATGAGTCAGGGCTTGTTAAAGCCTGTCCAGCGAATAGCTCCCCCCACATCTCTTCGCACAACTCGGTCAGGTTGCTACAGCCAGCTGAAAAAGACTCGCGCTGGAGAGTGTATGAATGGGCGCGACAGAACCAGACCAATCGTCTCCACAAAGGTTACGAGAAGCTTTGCCGACAGGCAACCAAGAAGGGGAGACCCATTCCCTCTCGGAAAATGCCACGGGATCATTGGGGGTATCAGGACGATGGTATGTTCTCTCAACCTGACTTGAACGTGGACTGATATTTGGTAGCGAGTGTGCCGTACCGTTCTACTGATTGCATGACGAGCGAACTATACCCGAAGCATACCAAGCCGAACAGTGTCGAGACGGACGACGTATGGAAGGCTTTTTCAGATCTTGTCGGTTCGTTGACTGCCGACGAGAGTTATGGCTGTGATGGCGGGGGTGGTGATGGAGGTGGTGATGGAGGTGGAGGTGGAGGAGGGGGTGAGTTTTCACATTCCCGTTGACTTCCATGATGCTAATGTGTCTTCTTTAATAGGCGACTGATTTTTGGGTTCTTGTCCAAGATAGAGCGCAAGTTCACCCAGTTGGTGATCCAACACCAAAGTGAAGGCGTTGGAGAGGGCACGTGATGGTTCTGGTGTACCCTCCTTGTCAGACTACCTAGGTACTTGGCGACTCAAGAAGCCAAGTTCGAAATCTCATGTAAATATTAAGAAGAAAATATTCTCTCTCTCTCTAGGCTAGCCAACATTTATTAGAGTCCTTCGTGACAAGTTCCGACGTTTGTCGCAGCTCTGCCACATCCGAGATAACTCCTTTCCAGTTGTTCATGAACCGTCGCCATCGACTGCTCTCCGTTCAAGACCTTTAACCTTCCATCAACCTGAAAGTACTCAATCACCTCTGATGTGATCATCTTGAAGGTCCTCAGCCTACCTTGAATCGTCTCAACATGGTCACCGAACCGGCCCCGGGGTAGTAGTCGATGCATCAGGGTCTCTTCAGGGCAGTCAAGGTAGATGAGTCACTTGAAGGCTCCGACTTGGAATTCAAAGTGTTGCAGCTGAAGAATGTTTCTAGAGAATCCTGGGCCGCAATGCTGTAGTAGAATAGGGTAGTTTGGAGAGGGTGTGCTTACCGTCGTCGATGATGAAGACCCGCATCCCCTGCTCCACACGTTGTCGAATATGCGACTTCAGAAGCCCAACACTAAGTTCCTTTGGCCCAATCATCCCCTCCATAATATTGCCCCGGATAGTCGTAGCATGAAGACTCCCTTCACGATTCATCTCTGCCCGCAACAGATCCCCAACATAACATGTTCAACCTCAAACACCTGCGCCAACAACCGACACTGCGAGCTCTTCCCCGCCCCCCAACATCCCAATAAGAACCAACTCCTCAGACGTCGGAATAAGCTTAGGTTCCGTCATGATGATCGTGGTCGTTAGTGCAACGTGCGTGATTCAGTGGCTTATTGTCCGAGCTTCTCTTCTAGCGCTCGTCGTGGAAGGTTCGAAATCTCCGAGGTGGATGGTTCTTTATTGACAGGTGCCAGTAATAGACTCGGCACATGGCAGAAAGTCAAAAGGAGTTCGTGGGCCTCTGATGTTACCTCGACGACTTGAAATCCGTTGGCTAGTGGAGGAGTACGCAGCCACTTACGTCTGTTGCTGTGATGGTTTTATGAGCCGGAATTTTAACGTTGCTTTAAAGGTAGGCAATGGAGGGTATTGGATTCGAGTGGAATATTTTCTCTTGGAAAGGAAAGCTTTGTTGGGACATGGGGCATCGCCATGCCGTTAAAAATGCTGCATAGTCGTGACTTTGTGGCTCAAGAAATGCCATGGCAAAGTTAAAAGGTCTCACAATTTTCTAGATAGTGAGTTTTTATACAGTATTTGTTGAACTTATACGTTCAATATAGCTGCCTCGCAATAAATAATAAAAAAGGAATCCAGTTCGGCTCAGAATCCAGGACTGTCATCTCATTAGCCTTTCAAATGAAACAAATCTGATAGCTAGCAAGGAGCGTTACAAAACCTTTCTATTCTACAATATCACCACCCCCAGACCCTTCAAATAATCTGCATCGTTCAACTTACCCAAGGCCCCCTCAAGTAGTAGCTAGGGCCAAGGGAGTCTTCTTCAGGTGTAGGGCCGCCTCGGCAAGCAATCTAGCGATTTCCGTATGTCCATTACAGAGTGCCGCATTCACTGATTTCTGGCCGTTGTCGATGTTGATAGCGGATTGTATCGACTTATCAGTGAGAAGCAGCTCTATAGTACTCTTATGGCCAGCCGAGGCCGCTCCAACTAAAGCTTCCATGTGACCAAATTTTGGACGGCCTACCGCATCTGTGTATGAGAGGAGGATACGGATAATTTTGTCATGCCCTTTTCGAGCCGCTGCTAACAGTGCATTCCCGTAAGAAGGAATTCCCGTCTTGGAACACCGTCTTTTTCTCAACAGCATGCTGGTGACATGGCTGTAGCCCTGTTCTACCGCAAGAAGTAGTGATAGGGCAGACATCGACTCGTGTGGTATGGTACCCGAATCGGCACCCTCTTCTAGCATAATCTCGACGACATCGGCGTATCCTTTCCTGGCCGCAATAGCCACTAGGGGTGTTGGTGATGAAGTTCCACCTTGATGTGGATTGGCACCCTTGCGTAGTAGTAGCTGGACAGCTTTGGCATGCCCATTTTCGGCCGCATGAGAGAGTGCAGTTTGCAACCAGTCTTGTTCCAGGCCTGCGAGGACGTCTTTTCTCAGTAGAATCTCAATGACGTCAACGTGACCCTTTGAAGCAGCAATGAACAAGGGCATGGCGGCAGTGCCCAAGTTTCGGGAGGGAAGGTCAGCCTGTGCGCCAGGAAAGAGTGCTTCCACAACAGATGCGTGCCCTAATTCGCAAGCTACTCCAAGGACTGTTACCCCGTGCATGTCTCGGTAATCAGGATTTGCCCCCTCTTTCATCAATAGCTTTACAATAACAACATAGCCTGCACATGCGGCCCACCAAAGGGCCGTCCTGTTTTGGTGATTTCCCCAGTTTGGGTTGGCTTGGCCTGAGAGAAGAACCTTGACAACTTTGTCGTGGCCCCGTTTGGCTGCAGAGATCAAGGGCGTGTGCTTGATATTCGTGTGCAGATTCTTGGATGCCACATTTGGATTATGACCCCGTTGCAGTAGAGCTTCGACTGTTTGGTCGAGTCCAAAATACGCAGCAAGATGAAGCCCCGTGGTGCTTGGAGTCGAAGCTTCATGCCAGGAGAGCTCGAGGCGTCTTCGACGGGAAAAAGCTGCCACCGACGCCTGAACACAGCCACGACTTTCCAAGAAGCTGATCACTTGGCGGTGCTTTTGCAATGAGGCATCGCGTACGTGATCCCCCCAGTTCCTTGCCGCGTACAGGTACAACGGGAACTCATCGTATCTTTGAGCACCCTTTACCCCCCCTCGGAACCGTTCGAACAAAAGATAAGTGAGACAAGTCGCAGCAATTTGAGATTCTGCGCTCTTGAACCACATCTGCCGCGTTCTCTCGAAAAAGTCCTGTGCTGTATAGTGAACCAGTCGCACAACGTCGCTATCCTCATCAATGGTGACGAGTCCAGCACAAACGGATGCCACATCTTTCATGTTGGGCAGATTGTCTTGATCGAGGTTCGTCTCGCCGAGTTCTACCGCAAGAGCCTCCTGAAGCTCAGGTTTTGTAAGACGCCACTTGGCGCAGGTGATCCAAAGTAGAGCCTTTTTGGCCATGTCTCTCTTGTCTTTGTTCTGATCCTCGATTCGATTCATGACCTCATCGTATGCGCTGTCATACGCGTCTGATCCAGTTGGCAGGGACTCGAGTGTTCTTCGAATGGCTTTGGCCGTCATCTTTCCTATCAAGGATTCGAAGTGTAATTTTGCGAGAAGGAACCTCTCCAAGTCAGCGTTTTGTTTGTGATAAATATGTGCATGTTCACGTACATTCCGTCGACAGCTCGAGAAATGTTGTCTATGATGGCTTCTCCAAGTTCTGAGTTTCCCTGGACGATCATGGGCAATTCTCCTAACCTGCCACTGACATACTTTCTCACATCCTCGCCATGAGCACGGATCTCGATTGAAATGGCGTCTTCAAATCTTGATCTTATGTGGTCAAGAGGCCTAGCTGTGGAAAAGACGTTGACTCCTAGTTTCTGCTGAAGTTCGAAGAGCCCGGAGAGAAACCGCGATAAGCAATCGTTAGACTCTTGGCACTCGTCTAGGGCGTCAACAACGATAAAAACATGAGAGAAGATTTCAGCAACGCCGTGGAGAGATTCCAATAGCTCTTTCAGGGAGGGCTTGGTTCGTGACTTTTCATGACGTTCGTGGACCTGACGGACGGCGTCTGGTAACGCAGGTTGTTGCTCTGCAAGCTGTTTCAGCAAACTGGAAACAAAATGTTCGACCGTCTGCTCATTTCTCCTTCGAAAGTCGCAGTAAACATAGGCGAGCCCGCGACTTGGGTCTTCTCGTGACTGCTGGATTAGATGGTTGATGACGACAGATGCCGCGATTGTCTTGCCTGCACCGGGAATACCTGGACAAAACAAGGTCTGGCCTTTTGTGGTGATCCATGTTTGAAATTGGTCGGAATCCAGCACCCACTGCCCAGTTCCGGGTTGATGTCTTCTGAAGTTGTCGCTCTGTTGTGGACCGTAGTCGATGGGTGTCAGCCAGTTCAATATCTCGAGCTCTATCCTTCGATCTGAGTGTGACTTGATGGCATCGACATTGTCCCCAGTAGTTTCAAGCGCGTGAAGTGCTGGAAATTGTTAGATACTACACTGGTTGAGTGGGTTGACTGACCATTTGAGAACAACTCGCCAATCCGCTGCTCATTCTCGATTCTACTCGGAACAATGCGATTAAGGAGATCCTTGGCGTATGCAGCTGCAACCATAGCTGCGTATCCTTGCCAGCATTTATTCTTATGCGAATCCGAGTAGTCGCATATGCCCCGGATGACTAGGCAAGGAAAGTCGTTCATTAGCCCTGCAGCCTCCATCTCAAAACACAAGACATTCCTCTCCTTTGCCAACCTATCCCGTATTGTGGCATCCTTCATTAATTGGTTGGCTGAAGCGATAGTACCGTAATGAATGGCTGGTTTCTCGTGATAAACAGTCCTTGGGCGTCGCGACACTAGGCTTGATGGACCCTTGGCACAAAACCCTGCACAGCCTCTTGGGTCGTGTGTAAAGTCGGACTGGAATAGAACATCCGTGCTTGAATGTGGTCGTGAGTACTCGTCTTGTATCATGGGGTTCTTGCTGATGATCTCGATAACAGCTTGTCCGAGCTGATGACCCTTCCTCGCGTACTGGGCCTGGAGGCCACGGACAGCCGCTCGTAGAGTAGTGGGAGGCTGATTCAAGAATCGTGTTTCCTGGAAGGCCTGGTCTTGAATGGTTTTACCAAAGTCGTATTCAAACACGCCGCCATATGTGACACCGTTCGCCTCGCGGGGTGCGCTGACGACGATATCGCCAAGACGGATGTCGTTGGTGGGACTGGGAGCGCCGCCGCCGATTCCAACCATCAACCCGATTCTGACATTAGGAAAACTATTGAGCATGCTCGTAGCCACACTGGCTGCCGTAGCTGTGCCATATTCGCCGTCTGGGAGGACGGCTATCACGACGTTGTGTCGCCCAATCCGTCCGAGTGTGTAGTCGTTGCTGTCGTTAGGCTGCAACGAATTTGGAGGGTCATGCTCTTCGTCGAGGAACTCTTGGGCGGCGACATACTCGCACGTAAGGGCGCATACCCAGCCCACTGTGTAGTCTCCGGGATTGGACATGGGACGAAGCGACTGGGCGAGCCAAATGAAGAAGGAAAGTCTTTGAGGTGGGAGATTTTGGAAGTTTGAAAATGAGAAGCGCGGGGCACGTGTCAGCATCAGCCTCAGCCTCAGCCTCAGCCTCAGGGCATCTCGCAGAATCAGGCTGAGGCAGGTGCAGCTCAGCTCAGCTCTGGTGGTGTATTAGACGAAATAAGATTCCCGTCATGAGAAACCCTCAATGACGTGCCTGGGGGATCTGGCATTTATGGTATGAAGCAGTGAGACTACCCTCGGGAACATGTGCTGATGAGACCAAAGCAACACTAGGAGCGCGAATTATCCAGTCCCAACTTAACTCGACTTCGATTGGATGAATAATCCTCGCAGGATACGACTTTCCAGAATCTGTGGTTGAGACGATTAAAAGTTGTAGAATCACCCTACAGATCAAACGGCTGGCCAACAAGCCATCCACACGAGGCTTACTATAATACAAGGCCAATAGCTTTGGGCGTATGTATTCTAGCTATTAACATGGAACAAACTCCCATTTTTTCTAGCCAAAGACTTCCAGTACGTTGCTCCACCACTGCAACCATGGCCTTCCGATCTCGACACTTCCACACTGCTGATGGCGAAAAGTTTCCACTTCCTCCTTTCTCTGCCGCCACCTCTCGCCAAATAGTGGACATGACCGGCGCCGGGGATGCTTTTCTGGGCAGATTTACCGTTGGGCTCTTGACAACAAGTGGCTTCAGAGAGGCAGCTGTTCTTGGGACTGTCGCTGCCAGCTTTGCACTGGAGCAAATTGGTCTCCCACAATACATGGTAGCGTCAATTGATTCTTCCGAGACGTGGAATGGGTCAAGAGTGGCCTCGCGCATCGCCGAGTTCAAGGAGAGGCTGCAAATTTGACGACGTGATGGAGGACCACGATCTTAGTCAATGTCTTTAACAGCTAAATAGGATGCTGCATATACCAGAAGATATCTATTCCGTTCTAAAAAGGTAATTGACGGATGTGACACAAAATATGCAGGATATTATATGTGCCCTCTACAGTCCTACAAACACTTCCCTCTAGACTATCTAGCCACCAGCGCCGACCAATGCGACCTCCATCACCACAAATTAAACCATCCTTCTACCCACGATCGTACAGAACATGTATACAACGGATCAAGTCAGAGTATTCCTCCTTGCTTTGGAGAGAAGCTGTCGGATATGCGTCGCCTTGGGAAACTCTGGAGTTTGTCAGCGACAACGTCGAGCACGTGCAGGGGGTTCGTCACTTGCTGCTTCTGGCGCAATTATCGCAGTACGAGTCTGTCCGGCTCTTCCAACCGGTACATTTTGTAGTCTGACACGTATCTGGAGAACCTAGTTAGTCCAACGTCACTATTCGACACGCCGATTTGGGTACCAACGTTGAAGGCAGTGTGCAGATCCTCGCCTGACACCACCTACGTAGCAGCCTTGGGTATGGCAACTTCCTAGTGCAGAGAAGGCTTGTGGTGGCGGGACGTCGTATTCCCCCTGAATGGACCAGACGATGGCATATACAGGCGCAGGAGGGCTGATGTTGGAGTTGGACATTTTATTAAAGAGTGATCAGGACGTCGCTGAATGAATGACCAAGGCGAAGATGACCGACGAACCTGGGCGAGACGGAACTGGGAAAACAAAAACTTGGCGATAATGACTTCTTAAATATTCAGGGCATCATTGTTATTTGTATGGATCAACCAGGAACCAAGTCTTTAAACTTCAATCCCATTCCCATAAAAGGCACTCCCGTCGAGTTTACCGCACCTCCGCCAATCGACGGCGATGCCAAGGGTCCAGGCCGCCGCCAAACCCCGATCAACATATTCAAGATGACTAGGCCTCACAAGTGCAATCTAGCCAGGGTCACACAATGCGATAAGTAAATAAGCCTCCTCTGGGTGTGACCAATAGATGGTTGAACTAGAGGGTCCAAGCCACCAGTGTCAACGCCAACATTCCACCATGTTGGGCTTAATTGCACATTAACCCGTAATCATGCGGCTGACGCGTCGCGTGCCTCTCGGTGGCTTTTGCCTCATGAGATGGCTTCACTCAGGAACTCGATCCATTTCTTGCTGCAGCTTTGAGTTTGACTACTGTTGTACTGTAAGGACGCTTGATGGATACCTCAAAGATCCATGTTGCCGTGATCGGCGCGGGTGAGTCTACATCTCATCTTGACATCTTTTGCTGATCCATCTCCAAGGCCCGGCTGGACTCGCGGCCATAAAATCTCTGTTGGAAGAAGGCTTCCAGGTGACGTGCTTCGAGAGACGATCGGAAGCCGGCGGGATCTGGGCCTTCTCAGAGAACCCGCAGTTTACGTCCGTGACAAGAGGAACGCGCGCACAGTTCAGCAAGTTTCTTGTGAGTTGTTAGCCTGTAGGCCTTTTAGAGCATAACTAACGACTCCTAGATTCCATTTTCCGATTATCCAGTACCCGACGGTAACAGTTGCTTAAAAATCCCTACTTGTTCTTGATTGACATTGGCGTAGACTTTCCCCTGCATCCTGGTGGCGAGGACTTGCGCAAATACTACCAGTCCTACGCAGCTCACTTTGGGCTACTGGAGAAGATCATCCTTGGCAAGACTGTATCATCCATCACAAGATCCGATGATGACACTCAGTGGGCTCTACATCTGGAGGGGGAAGAAACGCCTCGCCTCTATGACAAAGTCATCGTAGCATCTGGATCAGAGGTCACACCAGTGATTCCAGTGATCGAGGGCCTGGACCTGTTCCAGGGACAGTTTCTGCACAGTCAAGCCTTCAAGAAGTAAAAACTGAACTCCCCAGCTCTTGACCGACGACTAATTGTGAGGTTTAGACCCGAAGACTTTGCAGACAAGAACGTGATGGTGATTGGACAAGGAAACACCGCAGGAGACTGCGCCGTTGTATGCCACTAAACAAGAGATGCACCCCATCAGAGCGCTGTAACTAATATACCCAGGAACTCTCATCCTCCTCTTCCAAGGTCTACTGGTCCCATCGTCGCGGCGCACTCGTCTTCCCCCGCGTCGTCAACGGCCAACGCTTCGACGCCTTCGCATCATGGAAGAAGACGCGCATGGGATTCTGGATTGCCAAACATCTCCCATCTCTTCACCGTAAAATGTTTGACTCCTTCTTCAACTGGGTCGTGTCTAAATCCTGGGGCAAACTCGATCCCCAGTGGCGTCTTGAGAGGAACGCGTTCTATGCGACGACCATTTCCGGCCTGGTCATTAATGATCACCTTGTTCCTGCGTTACGAGATGGGAAGGTTACTTCAACAGCAGGTGTTGGACGAATCTTGGGTCCTCGATCTGTTGAGCTTGACGACGGTACTATCCTCGATGATGTCGATGCTATAATTGCCTGCACAGGGTACAACAACTCGCTTCAAGTCCTCGATGGCATCATCAAGTATTCCCGCCCACATCCCGACGTGCGCCCCATCCCCGACCTGTACCAGGGTCTGTTCCCCCTGGGCCACAGTGACTCCCTGGCCTGCCTCAATTACATCGTCATCATGGAAAGCGCTTCCGTGGCCCGTGAACTCGCCGGCATGGCCATCGCACAAGTCTGGGCAAGAAAGTCCACCCTCCCATCAGACTCCACCATGCAAGATTGGGTTCGCCAGCACCAAGCATGGTTCGCGAACCTCTGCCTTACGAACCCACTCCCCCAGTACGAGGGTCAACTGGAGGCCCACGACTGGCTCAAGTTTGTAGATGACAAGGCAGGAACAGGCATGTATGAGCACCTTGGCTGGACGCTAAAAGGAATTTGGTTCTGGCTGCGTGAGCCTAAGCTCTGCTCGCTCATGGCGTGGGGTGTCAACTCGCCGCATCTCTACCGGGTGTTTGAGACGGGCAAGAGGAAGGCATGGGATGGTGCAGGGGATGCTATTAGGCATGTCAACTTGCTGAGTGACATTGATCTTGGCTACATGAAGCCCAAGACTGAGTGATGTGCTGGATGATCTGACCATGGCAGTGGGCGGTTTATATTTGACCCAACGGTGGGAGGAGAAGATTTTTTTTTTAGTGCTTGAGAATCCTTCCTTAGTCGGTACTCCCCTGGTCGTTTGACTGTTGCTAGACGGCATTGAATTCTTTTTCCTCGGTTATATGATCCTTGCTGATCCTCGCAAGGAGGATTCATCCCACTGTGCAAGTTCCAAAAATGGGGAAATGCTGTTGATAATCTGATAATCAGTTAAATACCCCATCCAATCAGATAATCACGACCGTACCCGTCACATGTCACGGAGGAAACCGTCCGCAAATAAGCTTAACACAATAAATACTGGTCCTTGTCCAGGGGTAGCACACTTTAGGCCAACGTCAAGAGTACACGCAGGGCTGAAAACTCATGATTTATTCGTAAGAGAATCTAAAATACTCAACTTAATCGACCAACTTACCAGGACAAGGGGTGTCCCCCCCGCTCTCGTAACAGGGTCAACTTGGGCAACTCCTACGGACTTGTCCACTCTTCCGGAAAAGACGTCCAAAATCAGTACAACTGTATCCATAACTAGGCACCCGCATTTCTCTAGCGGAGCACGTTCCCCTTTGCAGCTGGTGCAATAAACTCCCCGAGCCCACGCGACCAGAGACATCCCACGCCAAGCACCGAAGAAGCCCCAGATGGACCAGGTTGCGGCTCCTCCAACGTACGACGGTTCCAATCACATCTTATCAATCAGTCTTAGCGATGGTCCACAGTCACTGTCGTCGAACCACTAACGGGCTTCGCGATGGGAACAAAGCGCGCTTTTCGTCTTGTCCATGTTGGCCCAGTTGCTCCAAGGCCCTCGCCCCCTGGCCCTGTGCAGCTTTTTGACTAGGTCCATGTTGGCCCATGCCTCTTGTGAATCGTCTCAATGTTACCATACACTCGGGATGGTTATGTGCAGGGCAATGATTAACATGGCCAAGACAGTGAGACGTTACACTGAGCCCACAGGTATAAAATTCTCTCACCTGTCGATCTCTTTAGGGCTCTCCATTCCTCTTTGCTTCTTGATCCCAAGTTAAGCTTTCAGCCTCAAAAAAACACCATGGCGAATCAAGACGAGGTCGAATCCGGCCCCAGGGTCGTCCCTGAGACGACTGACAATGAGAAGCGCCCTCAATATGAAGAGAAGGAGTCTGATACCGAGGTTGACTCGAATACGGGTGGTTACAGGGGTATTGAGAAGATGCAGGCTTTGACTCAGGCGTGGACAAAGCCATGGCTTATTGCTGCGTATCTACTGTATGTTTACTTGGTTTTATGTGAAGATGGCTTCTAATACTGTGATAGCATCTGGCTTGTCTTCTTTACCGACTCTCTGCAGCAGCAGATCTCAAACTCTCTGCTGCCGTATGTCGTCAGTAGTTTTGGCCTGCACGGCCTCATGAGCGCTACTGGTATCGTGTCCAACCTGGTTGCTGGTGTGAGCAAGCTGCCACTGGCTCGAATCATTGATGTCATCGGCCGCGTTCAAGGTCTCTTGATCATGCTGTTCTGTGTTGTCATGGGTAAGAACTTTGTTGAATCCAACGACCTGCATTAACGATTGTCTAGCCCTCATTCTCATGGCTGTCTGCAACAATGTCCAAACCTATGCCGCAGCACAGGTCTTCTTCTGGACTGGCATGAACGGTATCGGCTATGTCCTCAACATCTTCATGGCCGACACGACGACCCTCAAGAACCGAATGATCCTCTTCGGTTTCTCGTCCACTCCCTACATCTCCAACACGTTTGCTGGTCCTGCCGCGGCCGAAGCGTTCCTCAAGGGTAGTACGTGGCGATGGGGTTACGGTGCATTCACCATCATCATCCCCGTCATCCTATCTCCCCTCATCGCCATTTTCACTATTCAGCTTCGACGAGCAGAGGAAAAGGGCTACTACGTCAAAGAAAAGGGCAACCGAACCTTGTGGGAGAGCATCAAGTACTGGGTGATCGAGCTCGACCTTGCAGGAATGATCATCATCGTCGCCGGCTTCTCCCTCCTTCTTCTACCCTTCAGTCTCGCCGGGTATCAGGAGCATAAATGGAAGGAGCCATCCGTGATTGCAATGCTGCTTATCGGTTGCCTTTGCATTATTGCCTTCCCCTTCTTCGAGAAGTACATCGCGCCCAAGTCCTTCATCCCTTTCGAGCTCTTCAAGAACAGGACTGTCCTTGCTGCTTGTCTTCTGGGAGGCAACATGTGGATCAGCTTCTAGTAAGTTTCCATTCTCTTAATTATCTTGTATCGGGTTACTAATTCGCCATAGTTGCTACAAGCTGCAGTTCTCCTCCTATCTCCAGGTCGTCTACAACCTCAGCGTCTCAAAGGCTGGATACATCACCAACATCTTCAACATTGTCTCTTGCGGATGGGGTGTTCCAGTTGGAATGTGAGTAGCAATTTGCCAGCTCGAGCACTTTTGTAAAAGAAAATACTAACAACACATAGCCTCATGCGACTTACTGATAGATACAAGTGGCTCGGCATGGTCATGTTGCCCCTACAGATCCTCATGACTGGTCTGATGATCAAGTTCCGCATGCCAGATACCCATGTCGGCTATATTATCATGTGTGAGGTCCTCGGTTCCCTCGCTGGAGGTACCTTTGTCATGGTCGAGCAAATTGCGGTTATGGCCTCTGTGCCTCATCGAGATGTTGCTGTTGGCATTGCCCTTCTCAATCTGGTCACTAGCGTCGGTGGTGCCATCGGCCAGTCCATCAGCGGAGCAATCTGGACGAACCTCATGCCTAGCAAGCTGGCCAAGTACCTCCCCGAGGAGCTCCAGGCTGATGCTCTCACTATTTACGGCGATATTACCCAGCAACTGGCCTTCCCTTGGGGAAGCCCCGAGCGAGAGGCCATCGTCAAGGCTTACGGAGAGACTCAAAAGGTTATGCTTATTGCTTCGGTGGTTGCTCTCGCCGGTCCGATTGCATGGATTACCCTGATGAAGAACCATCGTCTGAGCGAAAGGGAGCAGACCAAGGGACTGTTGTTCTAAGTTGGTGCATCAAAACATATCAATAAGCTAATGTAGTTGATACTAGATACTAGTCTGGCCTATCTAATACATAATTATACTTTATCCCTCCGATTCTCATGTGAACTGGGTGGCTGTTAAGTAGTGGAACTGTGTTAGCATTGCTATATGATGTTATGAAGTGTTTAAATTATGTGTTTTGTTATAGTTGAAGTCTGGCCTTTGATGGGATAACTGAGCGAACAGATAGTTGAGGTAGTCAAGATCAAGCCTCGTTGTCGCTCACTCCGATCTATGGTGAAGACGTGTTGCATTGGCAGTTTCACCTCTATCCAATACCCCCATGTCTTCAATTTAGCTATAAACTCAAGAAGTTGATCCCTCAAAGCCAATGCCAGCGCTCTGCAGTTGGCTGTCGTCAATGCTCTGTTGGTGGTATCACGGACCTTGCACAATCTCTCAACCGACCACAGCAATATCACAACCAATTAGCCGACCAGAAATATTCATGATTATCTTGCATATCATTGATGAGAGATGTTTTATTGGTAATATCTCGATAAACAGACTCACTGCCAAGCAAGGGCCGAGTCTCGGGACTCATCTCACCAACGTCATTGTACATCGGGAATAGAACCCGAGACGTCGGCCCAGATAGCCTCACTTGCCCGCCTTCAGTCTAGTCTCTGACGTCAGATAAGACCTCTAGTCTGGAACTTGATTCCCGAGAAGAAATACCCGATTCACGGGCCGACGGACTCTTGTTCCTGTGCGCATACCGCGCCTGTAGTGGACTTCGGCGGGCTTTTTGGCGTTCCTCTCGGTCCACTTGCCGTCACTTCCTAACTCTAGAACGCGGGGGAAAGCGGGGAAGTTTGCATTGCCAAAATCATTGAGTTGGCTCAAGATACGAAGATGGGAGATGGAGTGGTTTTGAGATCTCATGTTGAGGGGACATTGTGGGTGGTTTAGGGGCCTAGAATGACATCGGGACCACCCATATTACCTGTCAAGAGCAACCTAAAACAGACGTCTTTCTAGACTTTGAACGAGCAAAACTACCGAAATTGTAGACACGTGAGAAGAAGCCGAGAGAGGTCAGGGGTAGTCTGCGTCCACCAACCACAGCCACGTTGAACAAACCTTGCATCCAAGATGACCCCTCAAACAGTCGCCTCCATCAGTGTTCTTGTCTCTCTTCTCTTCCCTTGCCTTCATTAGGGTTAAGAACCTGGGATTTCATGCATGGTTATTATCATGTGGTTCCCACTTCTCTTTCTTAACATCTGGCTTCTTTAAAAGGCTGGCTTGGGCTCGCTTGAACTTGGTGAACTAGTTCTAAATCACAAGCCCGAAACAATACCAAGCAACTCTATTCTAATAGAGTCCCCCTTACCACTTCTAAAATCTACTGTCCTATTATTTGTACTCGGATCCCTACGGATCTAATTATCTCTACCCTCTACATATACACCCTGCCTCGTCTGCGACCACTCCACCATCCGTCCCGTCCTGCTTCCTTCCATCATGGCGGTCATGGCATCCGGCAACACATTCAAGATGGCCCTCGACAAGGGCACGGGCTCAAGTCTCGGATACTGGCAGATGACACCGAGTGCCAATATTTCACGGATGCTGGCTCGCGTCCCTGGGTGTGATTGGATCCTGCTTGACTGTGAACATGGTGATCTTGACGGTAAGACCAAGTATTCGCTGCCAATACCGTATCGAACTGACAGGTAGCAGACAGGGACATGCGTGAATGCGTGCCTGCCATCGCCTCTTCTGGAGCATCACCCATTGTTCGGATCCCCAGCACAGAACCGTGGCTTATCAAGCGTGAGACAGCACCCTGGTCCCTGTCTTAATCTACCACCTGCATCCGCTAACCATCTATAATTAGGTGCCCTCGATGCCGGTGCACACGGTGTAAGTATACTTCGGTGTTTTGCATCTGGAAGCTGGGACTAACGACTTCTCAGATACTAGTCCCTCTGCTTCGCACAGCACAAGAAGCAAGAGAAATTGTCAAGGCGGCGAAATTCCCCCCGATGGGTATCAGAGGGTTTGGCTCACCGTACGCCATGGATCGGTTCAACCCCATGCCGACTTCAGACGAGTACCTGCAGCAGGCCAATGACAGCTTATTAACATTGGTTCAAATCGAGACTCAGTCCGCACTCGACAACCTGGAAGAGATTGCTGCCGTCAAGGGCATTGATCTCTTGTTTGTAGGGCCATTCGATCTCGGTTAGCAGACACCCGCGTTATGATACTATCTTTACTAACACTCTATAGGCAACAGCATTGGCCATCCCATCATCAATGGCGAGATCAAGCCAGAGCTACGTGAAGCCATCTACAAGGTTCTCGAGGTAAGCCACAAGGCAGGAAAGAAGTGTGGCATTTACTCGGGTTCAGGAGAGCGAGCCAAAGAGTATATCGAGGCTGGGTTTGACATGGTTCATGTTGGGTCAGACCACACAATACTGGAGCTTGCCATGATTAACGAGATGCGCACTGCTCAAGGAAAGTCCGAAGGAGAGCGAAGACTCTCGTACTAAAGAACGCAGTGCCATAACGCAGGCCTTTGCTTAGGAGCAACCATCCGGTACGTTGAACCAGATATTGTCATAACGTGGCATCTTTCCAGTAACCCGTAGGCGCAACCTGACGATCCAAGGCTTATTTAAACGGAACCCTGGGCCCATAGCTGGTTCTCCTCAAAGACATTGGGCTAACATTGTGTATCTTGTTGCCTGTTTTCAAGGTTGCGTGTGTGTGGCTGATGTGGTAGAGGCACCATTCTTCATGCAGCCTTCTCCGAGAGAATTGATATGAGCATGTGCTATACCTATTCTTAGTTTTGCGAGATGATTTGATATATAAAGAAAAGCATAGGAAACGCACATATATATCTAGAAGTATTGAAGGACGTGACCTCTCATAACGAGTAAGCCATACGCTCTGCAATCTATTCACTTCGATCAAAACAGACATTGCCGCATTGTGGCTCTCTCTTTCACATTTTCTCACCGGGTTCTATTTAAAATGCCGAAATTCATGCCACCTCATGCACTGAAAGTCCCTTGAGGTACTCGGCAGCTTCTATATGCCCTTCTCTCATTGCTATGTCGAATGGAGTTTCGCCATATCCGTTCCTGGCCCAGGGGTTCGCATCATGCTCAACCAGAATCTTGGCCAACTCGAGACAGTTTGCTTGCTTACCCTCGCAAGGGACAAAAACTTTGTGCAAGACAGTAGAGTAGATGCCATCCTCCTTGTTTGGGTCCGCCCCGGCTGCGAGAAGCAGCTTCACAACTTCCAGCTTCTTAAGCACTGTTGCATAATGCAAAGCTGTCAGCTTGAAGTCGTCGCGAAGTTCGAGGACTGAGGAGCGAGTCTCGGGGCCTAGACCATCCAGTGCCACTAGGATAATTTTGACGATGTCGTCCATGCCCTTCCGGACTGCAGCATGCAGAGGCGACGAACCGCCATTAGTCTTCCAGGGAATGTCGACCCTAACTCCCTTGTTGAGAAGAGCCTGCACCAGGCCTGCATCGCCTCCTTGAAGGATGACTCTCTGTATTGTTGTTTCTCCCGGGGATGGCATTACATGGACATCTGCACCTGCCTCTATCAGTTGATGGGCAGCCTCTGTCTGTGAATGATCGATGGCCAGAAGAAGCGCTGTGCGGCCCATCCGATCTTGCTTCTCCCTTTCTTTTGATAGCCGAAAAACTACCTTAAGCAAGCTCTCGCCTCTCTTGTGGTATACGGTGGCCAGGCGAAGTGAGGTCCAGCCTTTTGTATCTGGCTCATCAATACTGCTCCTGAGCTCTTGCACCACAGCTTCTTGCCCATGTATCACTGCCCAATGGAGAGGGATGCGTCCATTGAGATCCTTCAACATGTAAAGCGACTTCATTTTCATTCTGTCCCAAAATTTGAGGAGACCAAGCCTTCCGTGTTTTGCTGCAATGTGTACCGGTGTCACTCCCCCAAAACCACCAGTATCAAGCTTTCCGCCGGAGGCCATGAGTCTGTTGACTAGAGACACATTTCCATGCTGACAGGCGTAGTGTACCGGAGTGAACCCATGGATGTCCAAGGCATTCGCATTAGCTCCATGTCGCAGTAGGTGCTCGGCAAGTAGATCATTTCGAAGTACGGCGTAGTGTAGGGGAGTCCACTGACATATGTCTCTCTCATTGATACTTTTCATCGATTCACGCCTATACACCTTATCAAGATCCATGGCATATAAATGAGCTCCAGTGATGCCAAAATAGTCCGGAAAGTTGTCGGCCGGAGTAGGGTAGGCCAGGGTAGGGTAGACCTGGCTTTGGAGAAGCTCCATCATGTCTAGACGATTTTGCTTCTGATACAACCCCAGGAGGTGCTCCCAGAAACTTGGTGAATATCTAGAATCTTGCAACACTAGACGGAGCTTTTTCCGAGTTTCTGAGAAAGATCTCGCATCGCGTTCTCTCTCAACACGCATCAGTTTAAGTTGGCCGGTCAAATCGAGAAAGTGCTCCATGAGCAATGCAGTGGCGCGGGCAAAGATGTCCTGAAAACTCGAATCATAACACTGAGTCTGCTTCCATAGATTCAGGTACTCGCGGTTGGCAGCGAACCACTCGCCATTCTGACGAAGCTTCTCAGCTCTTTCCCTTCCCATATCGAACAAGGGCCGAGGAGATGGAAGCTTTTTGGTCACGCTAAAAGCGGCTATGGTGCTGGCCCAGACCTCTTGCTCGGTACCGTAGCCAAGACGGCCGAATTCGGCGACCAAAGAAGTCAATTCCTGTGTGATCAGGACTTTTGAGGTATCATTAATGATCGTACTAGCTTTTGAATCCCTGGTTTCAACCTCGCCCTGAAGGGTCTTGGGCAGGGTTTTGGCAGCTGAGATGAGGAACGAGAAAAGAAGATCCTTGGCATACAGCTTCTCAAGAGAGTCCCTCGACTCTATGGCAAGCACTCCCCTCTTCTTCTTTCTTTTGTCGGAGTCTTTCAAGGTTGAAAAGTTGCGGAAGTGTCGTTGCCTCCCACTGTCACCTTGAGACTGAGGGCGAGAAGGGCCGTAGCCAACAACTCTTTTGTCGTCAATGAGAAAAGCGTCCAACTTGGTGTTTCGTTTAAAGATCTGATCGAGTTCTTTCCTCGTCTCACTCTCTAGGGGGTGGTTTTCTCGAGTTTCGACTCGCTGTCCTCTGCTGTCATACCCAACTAACCCATCAAGATCCTGAATCTCAAAAAGAACATCGAATGTCTCTGGAGCCCACCAACGGAGGTCTTGAATAAGTTGATCCGTCCTCTGTGTATCTGTCGATCCAAGAAGTCTGATACCCAAGCCTGAGCGCATCGTCTTCTGGCGAAGCCAATCGTCGTTTTGATCATTCAAGTCCAATTTCGGTTGACGCCCTTTCGATTCGTTTTCTTCTTGCTCGTGGGCTGTGAACAAACAAAGCGACAGAACCGACTCAAGTTGATCTGCCAACACCTTCCAGTCTCCGTCTTTGCCAATCAAAGGAAGATGGACGTAGGATTCTGAGCGACTATCCAACGCGGCGTCACTGTATACTATCGCGAGGGGCCACGTCCATTCTTTTTGGTTGTCCACCAATTTCAGAGGGAATAGGACGTTCAGAACTTTTTCCATGGCTGTCGCAAGGTTAACAGCTTCTGGAGCCGCTGGGCCTTTGAACTGTGCAAGTCTGCTAAGATTCCGTCGGGTCTCTAGCACCTGCTGCGCTTTCGAAGAACATGACGGGCCATGGTATAAGAAGGGCTCGTGGCGAACATGACCTCCGGTAGAGATAGTCCATGAGTATCGCTTTTGTCTTTCCATATTCATGGACGGCCCCAAGTCTCCCAGCTGTGGAACCAGAGATGCTGTTTCCCTTGGTCCTCCGTTTTGGGAATTAGCCAGGAGAGTTAGTGCCCATGCCAAACTATCAAGCTCAAAGTCTGATGTTAGCTTCTGTTGACAAGGGGGCATCGCAAGCCCTCTTCGCACCCACGCTCGGATCGCCGTCATGATGCCAACAACGCCAAGCTGCGCCAGAGTTGCCGCCGAGTTCATTCCTCTGAGTCCAATGAATTGAATAATGAAACCAGCCAAGCCGGCGCAGATGCTAATGATTGTCAAAGGTTCCAGCCGTCGTGCCTCGACCTTGTCACAACGTCGAGACATGGTGACGACGTTCCGAGGCGTGCTTGGAAAAGTGGCATAGGGCTCGAATACTTGGTCGCCAACGGTCTGCTTCTGTTGAATCCAGACAATTCGCATCTCATACTTGTCATTCTTCTTGTAGTGGGTTTCTCGCGTACTGCTCTCGACGACGGTGCCACAGAGAAATACTCCCAAGGCAAGCACGAGTGTGCCACTGATAGCCAAGGGAAATGCATAATCGTCAACGCGCTTGTCATCCTTTCTAAACGTGTTTTTGATAGTCGGATGATATGTAATTATGCCAAAGAAAGCTACAACGCACATCTGCAAGATGACTCCCACCGAGGCGAATGCTTGTAGTTCTTTGCGGTTGCTGTTGTTGCTCTGTAGGTTCAAGATGATGTTTGGGGCATCAGAGCTCATGTTTCTAATGACATAGATGGCTTCACGGGGAGCGAAACCCCGCTCGATAGAGGCATCTCTGGTGCTTGACGGCGTTGAACTTGTAAAGGCTGTATACCCATTGTTAGTCACCAACCCAACCTCGCTTCCTTCAGTGTTGTAACTGAGAATCTTACCTTTGCGAAAGATTCTCGCCATCCTGCTTGTACTTGCATGAGAAGTCGGATCCTCACCTTGGGGTGGGTTGTTTTCCAGCTTTCGTAGAAGCTTCGGGCTCCCCCTGCACGCCTCTTCCAGAGTAAGCACTCTGATGTCGAGCTTTTTGTTCGAGTTTTGATTCCGAAGAGTAGTAGGGATGAGATATATGAACTCCCACACGGGAGTCGATCCCTGGCACCGCACGATTGTCTGGCCGTTGTACAATTCGCAAACTTCTTTGGATGTCGAAGACATCAGCTCCATCTCAGCAGCTGATATGTTCTCCCTAGCTCTTCCGATAATAGCTTTCAACCAAGCCGGCCCACCGACCCGGATCGCGCTGACGAGGATGGTGATGATTCCCAGAGGTGCCATAGCAAGCAAAAGACAGTCTTCCCAACCTAGCGCTTGGCTCATAAATTGCATAGTTGCGCGCTCACCAAAAAGAGCCAGAAGACTGTAAGCGCCCCAGTTAGGTAAATAGAGTGATTGTACAGACAACTGCGTAGGTACTCACGGTGCCAGATCCGTGAATAGATTGTTGGCAAAGTCATCCCAGGGGTCCGCATGGGCAACTCCCACCATGCAGGCAAGGATGAGACCTATGCATCTCCTATTATAAGGCATGCTCGGCTGGTCACAAAGTCGTTTAAGCTGAAAATGAGACAGGATGGTACAGAGACACGGTGACTTGGGCTAGAGTTGCGCAACCAGGTGACAGTTATTTTGTGGTTGCAGAACAAGGAAATTTTGCCGTGGAGAGTGAGTTGTAGTCAGAAAGACCAGTTTATCTCGCTTAGGCACCCACACATCCATTACCATTGCAGCTCCGCGGCTCTATGTTTTGGCTGATTGGGTTGTAGCTGTTGGTGGCTGCAGAATGTGGTTGAGACATCCAATAAAAAGTCATCATCTCACAGCCTGCTTTTCAGCTGAGGGACTTGCATATGCCAAGAAACTTGACGATTCTCAAGTCCCGTCACCTTAACATAAGCAATTAATCTTCGCAGAGTTTGGCTACCTCGGGTCATCGCTGGTCAATGTAGACGCAGTACTTGAATCTGGGCCTGTTTTGGAGCCATGGATCGTCAGCGCCTGGGCCACCTCTTTCGACGGATCTGGCTGCGGCCCAGTCGGAAAATCGTTCTCGGACGTGTTGCTTGGAGGGGCTAAATCGAGGTTTCAAGCTCGAAAGACTCCAAATCTTCTCTCACTGCCTCTTTTAAGAATTCGAGATAACTCGCCCATTAAGAGTCGTTAGCATATGCGCAGCGATACACAAACAAGCCCTAGCTTCGAAAACCGTCCTCCTATATGTGTTAAGTTGTGAAATGCTATCCAGTGTAGGTTCAACTCCAGGGGGGTGTTATCGAATACTGGAGAGAATAGTGCCGAGATAGTTGGCCATCCAGGCCAAGCGAGAAACAGGTCGCATATCGATTGACCGGAGGTAGCTAGAAGCAGGGAAAATCGAGGGGATGTCGTCCTTAAAAAGTCTAGAAGAGAACCCGGTTTACGTCTTCTCAAGTGAGGTGAGTTTAACCTTTAAGCTTATTTATATTAGCTCATTAAAGAATTATTAGAAGTTTATTAATAACTAGAAGAAACTTCCTTAAGTTTATTCTGTACTTTAGACTTTTTTATCTGACTTTGAGAAGATTATTATGTGATCAAGTGAAGAGGTGCTGATGAGGGTTTGCTAAGGATAGCTAGCCCAAAGGACCAACGGGCAAAAGGTTAAAACACAGACGATATTCTCGACACAGCTTAAGATACCATTTAGGAAAATTCTAATATCTAATAAACCTCCTTCTTCTTTTACATCTAAGCTTTATGAGCCGCTGCCGGCGCCACACAGAGCGACTTCATGAGTTACTCCGAGTCAGCCTGCTGCATGCATGTTAACCCATACTTGCTTTCAGATGCTCAACATGACCATCACAGAATGCTCATCTTTATTGGATGGGTTAAAAACAACCCCATAAGTAACTTCAACTTCATAATATCGCCATAGTTTAATCTAATAAGAATAGTATAGGGAGGGAGCGTTTAAGCCTATGAGAAAAGAACATTTAGATCAGATATACGTCCTAACATATCGTAAAGCACTAATCAATTTTCGACCCAAGGTTTAAGAAGCCTACAATACAACAAAGGATATAGTTACATTTCATTACAGTGATATAATCTTTACTCATGAGTATAATTCTTCGCTAAGCCATCAAGATCTTCGCCTACTAACTCACCCATTAGCAACCTACTAGACTAATCTATTAATTATAGCCTACGATATCCACTATTATAAAGACCAGTAAGTGATTCTATCTAACTATTTCTATGCCTAGCATTAGGCAGTTTACCATCAATAGAGACACTGGAAAATTCTGCGATAAGCTATTAGAAGAATGGAGAACTAGTCGTGACAAGAATTTTCCCATAGAGTGCGAGGACTGTACAACTCCAGGCTCCGATTCGGTACAGTAAAAAGCAAGCCACCTCAACTGAGAGACCTGCATAGATGCCAAGAAACTCAATGATTGCATAGTCCTCTCATATAGAACTGGCTGAAAAGGCCAGTAATTCTTATAAAACTACACAAAATTTAAAGACATAATTAAATCTCCTTTCATAGTATTCTGAGTAGTTGTGGTGGCGTGCATCAAGCAACAGACAAGACACTAGGGTGGCGAAGAGCAAGGTCTACGAGCTCCTCACGATTCTATACAAACTTACACAAGATATGATAAAACACCATGAGTTACTTTAATAAGGATAATTCAATCCCCTTACTCCACTATCACTTTTCTCCATGGCCCGCGTACAGGCGTGCTGATGACACCCCTCAACTGGCCTCAACAGATATCCCAAGCTGTGGCCTCATGAAAGACAAATGGCTGTAACACACGAAAGGGCCTCCCAGTGTGCCCTTCCTCTGCTTGGTTACTCGGCAGAATATGCTCGGTAGCAACATCAATTGATTCAATTCCTTGGAGAGTATGCGACACAACCATGCTGGCCTTGAAATAGAACCCCCATTCAACTCATCATGATCTACACCTTGTAACTTCTACAGCTGATATCGCTGGATACTCGTAGGCCTCTCCTCAGAAACCTCGTTCTGCTGTCTATCAAGCTTCTTGTTCTGCCGCCAGTACACCCACATAATAACACCAGTAATAGGCAAACACGCAACATACAGAAGCACAATAGCCAAGAATCCACGGGTATACTTGGGTGCATCACTCTCCCGGAAGAGCTGCTTTCCTGCCAATCCACCAGCGTTGCTTCCAATCACCACCAACGCGAGACCGATACTACGCTTCTCGGCGGATCGAACATTAATGCTCAGCCAGGCATCGTTAAGACCTTGAACCAGGGCGTTTCCGCTGCTCAACATGGTGAAGAGGGAGTACTTTGTCCATTTTCCTTTGCTCACGGATCCGAATAGGGCGCCTCCAAAGGTGATGCTCCAGAGGAAAGCAACCATGCACCAGAGTCCACGCTGCTTGGTCCTATCAGACGCCCAGGCGATAGCAAAGCTAAGGAACACGACGAGGAAGCTACTGACAGAGTTAAGCAAGTTGGCATGAATCTTGCTAAACCCCAAGCTTCGAATAATTGTCGGTCCATAGAGCTGAAGACCACCCTTGGGAGCGAGAGCTGCCAAGTTGAGGACCAGGTGAAGCCACAGTCTGTAGTCTGTAAGGGCTTGGAAGACGCCGCGGAAGGTGATTTGAGCTTTTGCTTCGGTCTTGGATGCGTCTTCTCGGAGAATTCGGTCATGCATTATTTCGCGCTGTCGATCTGTAAAGATATCGAATCGGCCGTGGATAGGTTTCGTGTGGATGGGTGATCGAGGGAGGAGCAAAACGAATATGAGAAAGACTAGGAGGGTAAAGGCACCCTCGACTAGTAACCGGTTAGCCAGATAGAGGAAAGAAAGAGGAATAAAAAGGACGTACTTATGAATAGCCATTGCCGGCCAGCGTAACCAGCAATGCCTCCCATCTGAAGAACGCCAGCGGCGATGAGCGAGCCAGTAGCAGTGGCAAAGTAGTTACCGAAATAAAAGATGGAAGTCCTCAAAGCTAATTCCTTCTCGCGGTAGAACAAAGCAAGCATATACTGTCCACCGGGAATGAAACCAGCCTCGAAGAATCCCAGAAGAAAACGAGTTGCTAAAAACGAAGGCATATCGGTGATCCAAGCCTGCGTCAGGGCAATGGTTCCCCAGACGAGAACTTGACCCGTCAGCCAGATTGGGGCTCCCAGTCTCTGGAGGACAAGGTTGGATGGAATCTCGGCGATGATGATACCAGCGCTCATCAGCTGATCTCCGAGGTTAACATCATCCTTTGTAATTCCAAGGTCGGTCGTAAGGGTGTCGGTCAAGGCGTTGCCAATGTTGCTTCGATCGAGTTGAAGGGCGAAGAAGCCGAGGACGAGAAGGGGCATAAGCGTCAGGTCAAGTCTGCAATGGTCAGTGTGATGATTCCCACGACTCCTTTTTCTTGACTTACTTCCAGACAACGGCCCTCTCTTCGGCCTCGGTCCAAGTAACTTCAGAGACCTGACCATCCCCAAAGTCCTGCTCGTCCTTTGCATCATGATTAGGCTCCATAGTATGCTTCTCTTCCAAAGACATGTTGATAGCTGAAGTTGACAAATCCAGCTGATGAATTGTTCTCCAGTCAGAGTTCCTCCAGTCTCTTTATATCCCCATCACCACCAAAGATAGCCCCAAAGCCATCAATCGACAACCATGAACACCCTCGCACGCAATCTAGTCTTGTTATCGCGTATCTTTACCCGTCAGGAGTCGTTGCGTGGTGATCGTGACTAGATCATGGGGAAGCAAAGTCAAATTGTCGGAGGTGAGCGTCGGTGGTGAGCGAAATGTGGGGTTTCGGAGGTGTCGCCGATAGCTTCATGAGAGGGCGATAGAGAAGATGCAGGGTCTAGGTCATGATAGAGCTAAGCACGTCATTCTTGGTATTTTATTGCTCTCTTGTTTCTTTCTCTTCTTGTCGTGTTGGCAGAGCGCGAATCCTCACTCTCAATCTCATCTCCTTCAACTCTCTTCGCAATGTCCAAAGATCCCACCAAACCCAACATCGTGCTCATCCTTGCCGACAATCTCGGATGGGGTGAACTAGGCTGCTACGGAGGCGGCATCCTCCGCGGCGCCGCGACCCCTCGCATCGACAAGCTCGCAACCGAAGGTCTCCTTCTACACAACTTCAATGTCGAGAGCGACTGTGTGCCTACTCGCTCGGCCTTGATGACTGGTCGGCATCCCATACGTACAGGATGTCGCCAGTCTGTACCTGCTGGCTTCCCTCAGGGACTGACAAGATGGGAGCGCACACTGCCAGAGTGTCTCAAGCCGCAAGGGTATGCTACTGCGCATCATGGCAAGTGGCATCTGGGTGACATTCCCGGTCGCTATCCTTCAGATCGTGGCTTCGATGAATGGCTTGGAATCCCTCGAACGACCGACGAGAGCCAGTTCACTTCTGCGCTGGGTTATACGCCTGAAGTTGCTGAGCTCCCATATATCATGAAGGGCATCGCAGGTCAAGACTCGGAGAACATCTGTATCTATGACCTGGAAAAGAGGCGACTAATTGACGAAATGCTTGTTGATCAGTCCAAAGATTGGCTGTCGCGCCAAGTCAAGGCGGAAAAGTCCTTCTTCCTATACCACCCTCTCGTTCACCTGCACTTCCCAACTCTTCCCCATCGCGACTTTGAGGGAAAGACGGGACAAGGCGAATTTGCCGATTCAATGGCCGAGATGGACTATCGGGTCGGCCAGCTCATCGACCACCTCGATAGTCTCGGCGTCCGCGACAACACAGTCCTCATATTTGCCTCAGACAATGGCCCCGAGTTTAGATCACCATACAAGGGCACCGCCGGTCCATGGTCAGGCACATATCACACCGCCATGGAAGGAAGCCTCAGAGTTCCCTTCATCATCAGATGGCCAGGTCATGTTCCCACCGGCGTCACCTCCAACGAGACAGTCCACGTAACGGACATCTTCACCACAATCCTCGAAATCGCTGGCGCAAAAGTCCCCTCTGACCGTCCCATCGACGGAATAAGCCAAGTTGCCTTCTTCAAAGACCCAGCCAACACAAAATCCCAACGCGAAGGGTTTCTCTTTTACATCAAGGAGGAGTTGCGCGCCGTCAAGTGGAAGGACTGGAAGCTTCATCTAATCTGGGAGCCCAAGGTGAACCAGTCATCCGGGAAGCTCGAGTCGCCGTATCTGTTCAATGTTGTGCGGGATCCCAAGGAGGAGACGGACATTTTGGCATACAACACTTGGGTCTTGCAGCCAATTATGGAGTTGAGGGGAGCGTTTGAGAAGAGTTTGAAGAATGATCCTGCGCCTCCGGATCCTCTCAAGGGTCTTTAAAGTAGACTCGTAGTTGCAAAAATGTACATTGCCAATATCACCTCCAATCAATATCGCTTCCTCTAGTGCATAGCCTTATAAATCATATCCAGTTCATTTAATACTCGGCTATCTATGCTTGCACCCAGTAAATCCCTAGGACTGATCAAAGATCCACGGATCAAGGTTTGGTGGAGTCGTAGTCCACAACGCACCATCCAAATCCAACGGAGCAATGACATCCTGAGATAGCAGAAAGTCATGCGGGATAAAAGAATGCAGCCCATTCGATGGAGAAGACACTTCAGACATGGAAGCCGACAACTCCTCGAACCGATCACGGTACGACGCCCCGGGAGGATATCGCTCAGCCATCCCCCACAGAACAGTCGAACACATGGTCACCCGCTTCTCCAAGTCATTCGTATCAAATACTGCACCATTAAGTCGCAAGGTCTTGATGCAGTGGATGAGCGCTGCGCCGGACCGGAAGAGGTTGGGTATGGTTCGCCAGTAGAATCGCAGTTTGCCTTCTTTAAAACCCGCTTTGTACAGCTCAATGCTTCGGCAAGCATATTGAGCGAGATCCCTCAACTCCCCTTCGGGGGGGTTTGGAAAATGAGGAGAGGGGGAGAAGACATAAACGAGTGTCATGTGTAACGCCCCGTCGAAGAAGTTTTGAGGGGCCAGCTTGGATGTGGCATCAAGGGGAGGGACAGTCTGATGCCACTCGACAAGACGATCTCTCATGCTAATCTTCCATTCGTGAAGGTCAAAGAGAGGACCATTGACGCGAGGCTTATAGTTGAGAGTGTGAAAGATCTCGTACTCAAGCTGACGAAAGATGATACAGTGATTGGCTAGCGGACTTGATGCTTCGGGTCCACTCGTCGCCGGGAGAGGTGTAAAGATGGCCTCATCGGGGATAGACCGCGGTCTGTTGAGAACGACACAGAGATTTGTTTCGAGTATATATGTCGACCAAAAGATCCGTCGCCTTTTATTCGTTTGGGCCTGAGCGATGGGGGTTTCGTCGCCATCTGGAAGGCCCCGCTGTGTCTCGTTGTTGAGGAGGAGGTCAAGGTCGATGGCGAGCCGAGTCGCGAGGCCGATAAAGTGCCAGGCTGCGGAGAGATTTGATGCGAAAATGGTGTATTGCACAATAAGAAGGAGATTTTGCAAATGTTCCAAGTCACCTTTCCAGATGGCAT
This sequence comes from Fusarium sp. NRRL 66088, assembly GCA_013186415.1. Lineage (NCBI taxonomy): Eukaryota > Fungi > Ascomycota > Sordariomycetes > Hypocreales > Nectriaceae > Fusarium > Fusarium sp. NRRL 66088. Next base: position 18,404 of record JABCKD010000683.1, on the reverse strand, counting down.
GAGGGCGTTCTGTGAAGACGTGGATGGCCGAGGCGAAGAAAGAGTCTGACCCTGTCGTGGGAATCGCGGCATCAGTTCTGTTGAGTAGTCGGATAGCAATTGCAAGGACCATGAGAATTTGGAACCGCTCATTCAAGGTCCCTTGGCTCGGCCCAGACTCGGTGCCGTAGAGGCTCTCGACCGTTGCCCGAAACCGACCCTCATCGAGTATCGGTGAGAAGAAGTTGGAGTGCTCAAAGTACGTAGCAGCCAGCTGCAGGGCGGTCGGCTTTGGAGGAAACTTGACCACTGTAGGAACTGTAATGTTTTCCAGCAAGCCATGATACCCAGCTGCTGCTCCGTCTTGGATATGGCTTGGGTCAGGAACCAGCAGGTTCAACAACGTCAACGTCAACCCTCCAGGATGGTGTTGCTCTGAGTGTACTTCAGCAACTGTCCCAGGCTCCTGAGGGGTCTGAACATCGGAAACAGATTCGGTTTCGACTCCATGGCTGCGTAAAGCGAGCTCAAGCTGAGCGACGCGATCCTCTAGACTCTTGATGTAACTGATCCCGCGTGTCAGCTATGGTACTCAATCGGACCGAACAGCAGGGCCATACCTTCGAGGAGCAGATCGACCATCTGCATCCACACTTACACACGGAACACCAGCCCGAGCGCAGGAGGAACAAGCCGGGATGTTCTGGTCGCACCTCTGTTTTCGCGACTTGCATCGCTGACAAGCGGTCACGTTGGCGCGGCGAACACTGGTCCGCTTGCGACCGGTAGAAGTCTCCATCACATTTGTGATGAACGAATGAGATCTGAGGTGGGCATTATTGACAAGTCGCCAATCAGGTTATGGACAATTCCCTCTGTGTTGTTCACTGCATAAGTAGACAGCAAGGACCGAATAGCCCGACGCTTCCCCGCGTTTGAGATAAGGGTCGCGATGGCGTCAACGCGCTAAATTGTTAGCAGCCACACTCCAACACAGTGAGAATGATAACAATGCTGATGCTGCATCGTCAACATTAAGAGCCGGTAGCCGGCAATCGTATTAATTCTAACATGAATCCTGATATCTCTTCCTGCAACGCCATTGCTTTTTGCATAGCTCTTATATACATGACCGACAGACATCCAATGTACACGCCCATCAATGAATGGCCTATGCAACATCCAATTGTCAAACAAAAACGCAAGAAAAATGTATGTTTAGCAGAGAAGTCGATACAGCTTCTTCCACATGGGCCATCCAAGCCTCTCCTCGCGCTCCTGCTCCGTCATGATGTGGATACGGAAGTACCGTCGTCCCGTCTCGACGTCCATCTCGTCAACGCGGACAATCTTTGTGCGGTACCAGAGCTTGTGGAGGCCGTAGAATAGGAGGATGATGGGGAGGGCCATGACCTTGAGGAAGAAGTTTTGCACAAGCGCGGGTGCGCTCGTGTCCATGTCGGGCTCGGGGACGGGTGACACGGCGATCCAGATCTGGGAGATGAGGACGAGGACGTAGCCGGCAAAGGAGAACCATGCGCCCACAACGCCCACGTGTGACCTGAATGGGAGCTGTTCCAGTGTATGCGAGGTGTAAGCCCAGGCCTTGCGGAAACGGATGTAGCACAGGCAGATACTGGCCCAGGTGAACAGGGTACTAAGGGCGCTGATGGAAAGCAGCCAGTTAAAGATGGCATCGTGGAAGCTCAAATCAGCAAGGAAAGCGAGCAGACCAATACAAGACGCAAGGATAATAGCCATGAGAGGACGGCCCTGCTTATCAACATAAGCAAAGATTTGGGGGGCGTGAGACTGCTCAGCCAAGGCTGCAAGGGTCCGCGAAGAGCCAAAAACGGCCGAGTTACCGACGCTAATAACGGCGACGAGGATGATGGCGTTCATGACACTCGGGAGGATCGTGGTTCCCGCCTTTTCGATGGCAATGACAAACGGGCTGGCGCTGGCGTCGGCGACGCTGGAGCCACTCATGAGACGACTGTCGTTGGAGGGAACCAGCAGACCGACGAGCATAAGGGCAACGATGTAGAAGATGGTGATACGCCAAAAGACCTGCTTGATGGCGGTGGGAAGCGACTTGCGGGGGTTGGCAGTCTCGGCAGCAGCAAGACCGATTAGCTCGGTACCGGTAAACGAGAAGGCGGAGGTGACAAGGACGCTACAGAAGCCCTTGAACCCGTTATTAAAGGGCCCCGGATTACGCCAATACTGGCCGCCGATATAGCCGCTTTCGGGTTCTCCGCCGATGTTGATGACAATAGCAAGGAGACTATACATGTTAAATGCCGAATTGCAGATGTGACATGGGTAGAACATACATAAAGCCAATGACAGCCGTAACCTTGATGATGGAAAAGACGAATTCCGCTTCACCGTATGCCTTGACGCCGAAGAGGTTGATGATTACAATCGAGAGGAGAAAGATGGCGACAAAGATGGATTTGCTGAGGTTTTCGTTCCAGTAGGATATTGTGAATGCGCCGGCGATGATTTCTAGAGGGAGAATGAAGAGCCATTGCAGACAGTAGCTGCAAAAGGGGGTTAGCGACGGTCAGTCTTGAAGGTGTGTTCAACTTACTTCCAACCCATGGCAAAACCCCAAGATGGATCCAAGAACCGAGTCGAGAAAGCAGAAAATGAACCGGCGATGGGAAACACGACGCACAACTCGCCGAGGGACTGCATCGTGCAGTATTGCATCGCTCCGATGATGAGATAAGATATGAGGACACTTGCTGGGCCTCCTCTATACAGGGAAGTGCCCGAAGCGACAAACAGACCAGTTCCTATAAGTATTCAATTAGCATCAACCTCATTCTACTCTCCTCGAGCTGTTTGAAGGCATCGTGACCAAAAACAGGTCACATCCGACGATGCCGACCAACGCCGGAAGACGTCCGAAAAGTCATAACTCACCAATAGCACCACCAAAAGCAATCATCTGCAAATGCCTCCCCTTCAACTCCCTCGCCAAAGCCGTATTCGCCGTCTTTGCATTCGCAGCCTTCAAATCATAATGTCTATCCCCAGGATACACTGGTCCATCGGTAGGCTGATACCCTCCGCCTCCATCTCGGCTCTTGAGAGACCGACGCTCGGCGCGACGGAACCCATCCATCCAGTCCGCTGGTTCCTTTGAAGGAGCTGGTTGCTTTGCTGAGATTTGCCATGTCGTGCCTTGCTCTTCGCCACCAGAGCCGCTGCCGAGATCTTTCATCTCTACGACTTCGACGTCGCGCGTTAGGACGATGTCGCCCTTCATGGTGGCGGGGGGGATATGCTGGGTTTTTCTAAGGCGGGCGGGTGAAAAATATGGGGATCTGCAGAAAAACCAAGAAAAAGTAAAAATGAATGACCAGTTATTCCCCCAGGATTGATAGATGACGTGCAGAAAACAGCATGAGTGTTTGTTTCTTGTCGAATAGATTGTTATGCAGATCAAAGAACCGTTCAATTCAAGACAAGGGTCGTTTCGAAAAGCCTTCTAGAAAAAACTCTGTAGATGATTTACGCCGAAAGGCGTTATTTTTTTACCCGGCGGGTGGCGTTTTGGTGTCCCGTAGGATTGGGATGGGATCATCACACAGCCGAATGGGCGGAATCTTGCGGCGGGTGATGTATCGGCAGTTGGAGAAGATATTGGAGAAGGGCTGAGGGGATGGGTATATAAAAGAGGGAGAGAGGGGAAACGACAGAAAACTTCCTTACAGAGTTCTGTTTTTTCTCCCAATAACAACAGCCTGGTGATGATGGGAAAATGGCCCAGTACAAGGAAAAACAGCGCAGAGAGGGAGCAGCCGCACAGTCTATGTACCTCGAATAACGGGGTGATCAACAATGGAGACTTGCTCTCCACTTCAGACACTCGGACTCTTTTTTTCTGTTGCTGTCTGACAAGGCCAAGCGAAAGAGAGTAGGTAACAGAACATGCGTGAGCATCTAGAACCACTTCAAGATCAGTAGTAACAGTAATAGTTTCTCCATTACCTCATCCCCTCACCTCATCCATGGCTACCAACGGCTGGTCATTCATCACAGTTACTAGAGCCAGGGCTGTAATGGTGGCGATGAGTACCCAGACAAGACGCGGCTACAAGGGGGGTACCCGCTCAACGCATGATTTGGGGGGTGGTGGTCCCTGCTGAATGATGCCTCTTCAGGTCCACGAGTCCCCGCAAGGCCACACACACAGACCATCTCAGGGACCAGCCTTTACATGGACCAGCAAAAAACAACCGGCGACCCGGTCGTTGTCGGCGGCGGGACAAGCAGACGCCATCGACGAGGCTCAAATAGGTAGGTCCATTAACGACCCTTGTCGCATCACAATGTTTCGTCAAGCCTCACATGTCTCTTCTACCAGCCACTAGAACCTAGGTACAAAAGTGTTGAAACTATAGACTCGGCGAGATGCACCTCAGCTTCCCATTTCGAACAATAAGCAAAGAAAAAAAAAAGGGGGGGCTTTTCCCCAAGACTCGTGTGTGCTTGGTCCCGCGGGGAAGCACCACCACCACAGGTGAGAGGGTCCGGGGCACAGTCTCCCCTGGAGCCGTCGTGCTTTGCCATTACGTACAAACATGTCACGGCGGTCCGCTTTACAGCCATTGATCAGACTTGTGACTGTAGGCGAGGGGGAGATTGTAGATTGGCTCGGCCGTTGTGATTGATTGAGTGAACGAATGGCAGATTTAGGGGAGCCCCATTCATCGTGACCCGGACGTGGTCCGAGGTTTCTTGGAGATGATGTCGTACTCGAGTCTAAGGTATTGTGGGAACGCGGAGAGGGTTCCATCCGTCAAGTGTCTGAGACGTCTTGTCTCATCTCCGACAGCGGAAGGCTGGTAGCCCGAGTGTTCAACATGTAAGCCAAGCACAAGATGTAAGCATAGGGCGTGAAAAGTCATTGTTGAGACAAAGTAAAACGTGGTATGTGTATACAAACATCTAAGGAAATTCGTCATACCCTTTGACGTCCGTCATGTAGCCCCTCAAACTAATAATACATGTTACAAGAATTATGTTATGGTATATGGTATCCTGAATTAAATAAAATCCCTTCCGTGACATATCAATTGCTTCGTTGGCTGCGCTGCACCTCTTTCGAGTTGCCAGCGATAACAGCAGACGGCGGTCTGTAGGGGAACTCGTTGCGACCAATCTCGACCGAGTTCTGCAGCTGATCCCGAGTGATGAGCGAGTCGTGGCTCTGTGTAGGACTAACAGGTCGCTCGCTAGACTTGCGCAAGTCGTCGTCTTTGCTGATAGAGATGGAGCCAGCAGTCGTATGCGACGCCGCGCTACCTGTCCAGATACCCTCGGTCGTCTTGACGGGTTTTCCATCTTCACTCTCCTCTTCCCAATTGCTGTGACCCGCTGTGCGAGTGAGCTTGGTCGGTTGCGATTGAGATCGCGAGTTGGAGTATTCGTAGCTGTTGGAGCCCTTGAACTTCTTGCGCTTGACACCGCTGTCACGCAGGAATGATCCGAGGGCGACGGTGTTGCCCACACCAGTAGCAGCGAGGATCTCGACGGATGCCCACATGGTGCGCACCACCTGGCTTCCCTGTGCCTGGATAATACGAGGCATGCGATAGAGTGTGATGCCGACGGTGAGAAGACCCAGACTGAAGAGCAAGATGAGCAGCACCTTGCGCTTAGTAGCGATCTGTGTCGATAGAATAATAGGGATAGGGAAGGCGATGAGGACGAGATCGGTGATGACATTGCAGGCGCCCATGGTGATCATCTGTGCAAAGCCCTGACGGCATTTACCTCCAGGATCGGGCGTGACTTGCCAGTAGTGAGGAAAGGGTTGGCATTCAGCCAGGTCGCTAATGAGGACGGCGACAAAGGTTGCGACCAAGATAACACGCATGCCAATGATCATGAGGGCGTGCGACTTTCGTCTGGTTGCGCCAGCAAGACGTTCAAAGAACTCGAGTGTTGTAAACTTGATGATCCATAGTCTTGATCATGCATGTTAGCTATAATTCCGTCGAGTGTTGTTGTGAATACATACGTCGCGGCGTAAAAGACTCGGCTGGCAAGGACCATACGACTTCCAATAACCCTCTTGTCAATCTCATCCTGCGTGAGCTTCACGCCCTCAAGGTTCACATTGTTAGTCCCGTATTTAAGAGCAAAGTGAACACAGACAGCCCGCAGGACCAGCGGCAGCAGCGCAACTGCGACAATCTTGTCCTCCTTGAGTAGCTTCTCGACTCGAACATATCGACCCGACATGCGGATGAGGATGACGGCGAAGCAGAAAGCCGTAACCCACCACGACACCAGCAGCGTGGGCTTATCTTCGCTGAACGGCCGTAGGTCGGGTGCTTCTGTGTAAAAGCCCATGGTGGGAAGTGTGTGGGCGATGAAGCCCTTTCCGTCTAAGTGAGATGTCGAGGCAGTTCGTTCGGTATGAGATTAAACCACAGAGGCAGTCAAGTCAAAGTAGGATCGACAAAAGAATGACAATGACACTTGAAAAAGGAACGAAAGACCCAAGGTTTTGCATCAAAGAACAAAAAAACATGCGGGACCTTGGTGAATAGGACAACCCGGATCGAAAGCTGTCATTGATGCGAGCTTATCATTAACCCGACAAGGGGGGGGATGGATGGAGGGGCAATGCCCCTGTTCAATGGACAGGTCCAGACATGGAGAATGGAGGGGGGGGGAGGCACAGCTTGGCTACTCGGAGCTGTTCCCTTCTGGTTGTAGACTTGTTCTATTGCTGCACGTCAAGAAAAAACGACATGGTTTGAAGTGAAGCGCGCCAGGGGTTTCAAGCCAACCGCGCAGCAGCAAGACAAATGGCGCGGTGGCGTCGTTGTACAGAAGGCTTCGCGAACGTCTAGTCTCTCTCTACCTTAGCCTTTGAAGGATTGAGTCGGACGGACTGCATTTCCGTGGTGGTTGTGCGGAATATCGTATCATGAAGTTGATGCCCATTATCGCGCTTGGGGGACTGTCAAAGCGTACAGCAAGCAGCTCACGCGGGTCGTGATGGGTCGGTTCATGGCCGAGACGTAGCGAGAAACCTTACTACAGTGTGTCCCGTTGGTACAAGTCCGAACGCGGCGAGTCTTGCCGGTTGAGGAACTCCAATTGCAGAAAGTGGCGGCAGGGGTTCTGTCCCATGGGAGATGGAGTCTTGTTGTTGGAGAATCTTGGCGTATTGCTCCTCCTGGGCAAGACGGCATGCCGTGCACTGACTCGTAGACACTCGAGGTTTTTTATCGGAGCCGTGTCCGAGGCGACGAGTCGACTGGTAATATTGCTGACAGGTCGGTAGACTGAGCCAATGAAGTGTCTAGAGCATTGTCGGCGTCGCATGATCCTGGTAATCCGTGTACGGGGGGAGGAAGAGACGCTCATTTACACTCAAGTCTTGGTGTTGTTGGTTTGACACGCCTGCTGCTGCTACTGCACGTGGGATAGGATTCCTGAGAGGAACAGGCTCTAATCATGAGCTCAAGATCCAGTCCCGAAGTAGCCCATGCCACGTTTCCCAGCAAGCGACACGATGGCGCATCATCCTTTCCTTTTTGCGCAGGATGTATGTTCTAGCGGTTCTGGAAGCTTTCACGCATGTCGTTGCTTTTCTTGATCCATCAAGATCTCAGATGCCACGTTTTTTTTCCCATCTTTCTTTCTCCAGTCTGGGGAAAATGGATCTCTGCTGTCATCACAATACTCAAAAAAATCCGGGGCAAGGTTTTCATGTGTCGTATACTCTGGGGTATTGTGGAATTTGACAGAGGCGAGCCATAGAAAGGTGAAGCTGTTACATAAATCCAACGTAACGGTTTCTGTTGACACATTTCTCCCCAGAATTGATTAAAATGCGTCGTGTTGTTTTTTACCGTCGCCACCCGAAGCACGAGCTTTTCACATGGGGATGGCCCCGCCGTTCTATTGGCGCCGGTCCTCGGTGGGCCGTTAAAGTGGTGCTGGCCCCTGTCGGGTCAAGTGTCTTTTCAGGGGATTGGAGGCCTGTCGTCCAGGGGGGTTCATGCCCTAGCCTTGTCGTCGCGTCCCCTGTGCCTCAGGGGTAAACGCGCCTCCACCATCTCCATGGATGGCTGGATCACAGTCTTCCATCATCCATCAACTTGTTCATCTCATCTCACCACAGACCCTGATCCCTTCGTAACAAGTGCATCCACTTCTACCATTGACTCGTCTGCTATCGAATTCCCTACCATTAATAGACCTCTCCCGGAATGCAACATAAATCTCCAGCCCAGAGGGGGTCTAGATGCGATGGTGCCATGGACCGACTGGCTACTAAACCCGGCCCCGGAGACACCACAAGAAACTTGAAGCCGCCAATTAGATCAACGGAATGCTCCGGTGATGTGATTTCACTCTATTGTTGAATGTGAGAGAGAAGACTGGTTGATGCGCCATCAGCTGTTCCTGCATCTCATCTACACCACTACCGACTAGAATGCGCTGATAACAAAGTCTGCATCATCTCGGCCTCATTCATGCTTCTGTGGCTTTTTCACCAATGTCCATCCCCAACACCATCAGATATGGCATCACCCTCTCTACCTTCCTATCCCGGGCCGGTCCTTATATCCCGCTAAGCTTCAATCAGGTAGGCAGTTGTTGGACAAATACTCCGCAACCCTGGCGTTCCCCAAAGGAGACCGTTGAAACCATGTCAAGAGGCGGCGCGTTAGGGAGATGGATAGCGGCGCTGCTAGCTTCCCGAGCTGTCACTTGGGCTTTGATTCACCTGATTACGGAGCTGCCGCGCTTACCTGCTATTGTAGCTACTGCACAGTACCGCGCTTGCATCCCAAGAAGCTTGTCGTCCATTGCCTTCAACGGAGACCTAAACTAACAGAAAGCTAATCCAACTGGGCATGGGCAGGCAATGTCGAGCCGGTGTCGTTCCGGAGTTTTGCTCCAGAGTTCTCATCATTCCAGCCACAAGGGTCACGATGGGTGTTGACAAGGTCTTGGCCCAGACTCGAGACTACAGAGTCTAGTCTTGAGCCGGAGAGAAAGCCAAACAGAAATGGGCCCATGGACAACGCCGACGAGATGCTTCAATCTCTCAGCCCTACCTCATGTTGCATCCTTAGCTCCCTTTGATCGTCTGCAGCACGGTCACGACGATCTTCTCCTCGTGTGGTCAAGCAGGATCTCTCTCAAATTGAAGGTTTTCGCGGGGTGTGTTGATCCGTCCATGCACAACCAACTCTGATGAGGGGGATGCAACCCCAACCGTTCATCGGCGTCGGGAATTTGGGGTAGGTTTGCTTTTCCCAGCAGACAATCTGTTTCTGTTGCTGCAGGTTGGATCATGGTACTGGGTTTTCTAGAAGATTATCCTGCAAGCCTCGTGCGAGTCAAGCTTGGGCCGATGTTCGGCGCACCAGTAAGCCGGGAAGGGCTAGACCTGGTTTGTCTGGTATGAACCAACAGGACAACCTCCAAAGTCAGCAGTTCAAGAGTCGGCCGGCTATGGAGGGGATCATCTCGTCCAGTCTTGGCTAATCCTTCGGTTCGGTTCGAAGTGAGTGTAGAGTGTCGTGCGGCATTCCACCGACAGCGGCAACTGCGGAATGATGATCCAGAGTGCTCCATAGCTACGCAGACACTTGCGGCTCCGCGATCATGCTAGGAGAGCAATGGAGTTCGAGTATTCATGAACGGGGTCATTTTTTGACATCTCACTGGTTGCGCTGTTGATGAGTGACCCAGTTGAAGATGATAGCTCGTTCCTTGACATGATTGTTTCACCCACCATCGGAAGCAGAGCCGCAATCAGCACCAGTCTAGGAGCCGTCACTTCAGGCACCAATTGTGAAGATTGAACTATTGAATTGAGAGATGAGGATCCATTTTCTATGGGACTGCTTATCGAATTGAGCCGCTTTTTCCGTGTTAAATTGCGTTCAAGTCGGGCTGTTCTTTGACACAAGCCTACCCTATACTCACATGAGAGAAAACATGGGAGTTGAACTGTTCGGCGTGGGAGCTCGATGCATTGCGATATGAACCACTCTTGATAGAATATTTACTGCAAAAAGTACCTAATTGCCCAATTCTATTGAAATGCGTCGTATATCTTTAGTCACATACAATGCTGGGGGTTTAAGGTTGACTTTGAAGTTGGTGATGCCTACTATATCACCGCGACATGAGGTTCAATCAAGTATTTTCACCGTCATTAAATCTACAATCACTCTGGACAATTGTCACAAACAGGCAAAAAAGAATACAAATTAGCAAAAAACATACAACAGTGAGGATTCCCCGGTCGTCACCGACCCGAGTACTAATTCACCGCTTCTCAGCTTGACTATGGGAGAGCGGACGGGATCCCGTATTTTCTAAGAGCTATGGTCGTATGTACCAGGCAGAGATGGGAATAGCTTCATGAACTCGTCGATTGAGAGTGCTCTATTCTAGTAGAATGCCCAAATGAAATCGTCCGTCCTTTACTGGACTTGTCTAATGAAATGTCTCTCTGTATTCGCCCTTTACCTGTCTTCTTCATCTTCGGCGATCCAGTATGCCTCAACTTCTGCGATGCAGGTTCGTGCGGGAACAGTAACTGCAATTGGGAAACCGCCATAGTCGGGGTCATCATTGGGCATCATCAGGAACTCGCCGCTTCTTGTCTCATCTCCGTTCAAGATCCTCAACGTCTGAAACTTGCCCTCAGCGTCTACCTCCTTCTCCTCCGCCCACAGAATACCCGCAAACGTCGACTCCTTGCGAACACCCTCAAAGCGTACGTGGAAACCTCGTCCGACGAGGAGGAACTTGTAGTCACCGAGATGAATCACCATACCGCCACCGGCACCGGGTTTGCCAAAGACGAAGCAGCGCTCAACAATGACCTTGATGTCACCAAACACACGGGTCCATTGTTCAGGGAACTTGTCGCAAGGCTCCTCATCAAAGAAGAAGCCAAATCGATCTTCGGGAGCGGCGTTTAATAGGTATGATGAAGTCTGAGCGAGAAGCTTGAATTCGCGACCGACAACTTCAGCGCCCGTATCGATGCCAAAGGGGCTTGATCCAAGACCTCCGTATGTGGCGTATGAGAGCCAGACTCGTCGGGCGCCGTTTTCGTCTCGTCGTTGCTCGGGGATGAACAGAGGGTTGCCCTGCTCGGTGTAGTTTTTGCACACGGTCTCGTAGTCGTGGAAGTATAGATCGGGTGACAAGAAGTCGAGTGAAGGTGTATTGAAGCGCCAAATGTCAAGAACATGTGGACAAGGGCCTCCTGAGGGATAGACACCAGGCTCTGCACCGCCTCCGACAACGATAGGGACTCCTCGCAAGTCTAATTGAGAGGGGTCGTCAAAGTTGAGCCATGTGTTTGTGTATAATGGGATAGGGTACTCCTTCTTTCCGGCGGCAGCGACGCGACCGACAAAGGAGGAGATGTGGTGTGCCATAAAGGCCTCGTTGGCGGAAGGACCAGCACCGAAGACTGAGTCCCATGAGTGTGATCCAGACTTGGGAGCATTGGGGAAACGCTTCTTGAACTGCGAATGTGTCTCGATCTTGCCGAGATGCTCTAGAAGTTGACTGGGAATAGGCTCAGCGAAGGCCTTCTCAGCTCTGCGGGATCGGTCTCGAGAATCGCCCAGAAGCCCAGTCTCGTTTTCAACCTGCACCATGAGCACCGTGTTATGCTCCGAGTCAACCTCGGCGAGATGTCTCATGAGGGCTGCGAATGCGCGTGAGTCTGCTTGGCAAGCCTCCTCACTCAGCGGAGTGACCATCTCGATGGTCCTCTTGACGCCACCAGCCTCAAGACATTGGACGCGGGGGAATCTCTTGTGATCCTTCTTGACCCAACTGGGAGCATAGGTAGAGATGCCGTTCTTGTATGTACCGAACCAGAGCAGCACCAGATGCACGCCATGCTCACGGGCGCCCACAAGCACGCGGTCGAGCTCACTAAAGTCGAATTGACCTTCGCGAGGCTCAATGGTTTCCCATGTTACCGAACCAAGGAGAGTATTGATGTGATTCTTCTTCATATCCGGCCAGACCTCGCTCATGAACCTCGCTGAGCTTAGCGACGAGTTGTGAAGCTCGCCGGGAAGCATGAGGAAGGGCTTACCCTTGACGATGAGCTGAATCTGGCCATTCTCGGATCGACGGAGGTGAGGAAGAGAGGGCTTGGTCGCGGGAATCTCGATTGCTGTCATGATGAACGATTGTGAGGTGAGTGACAGAGAGTACGTGGAGGATGGGGGATTGAGATGGTGGTGACATTGTGTCGGAGGGAGAGAGCTTCACAGTTGAAATAGCTACTGCGCGTGGCTCAGTAAGCGACACAATGGGTCAAAATCACGTCGATCATATGGTCTCAAGACCACATGAGACGAAGAAGTGGTTCGGACGTGTCATGACGGAGATTCTTCGTATGTAGGCCAAGCAAGCTCATGTGGAGGAGGGCTAGCTCACGTCACTCCACCATCCCCAGTACAAGGATCATCGGAGTTTCTTCGCATATACCATACCATCCATGCCTCCTCGGCGAAATATCGCATCGTTGCGATGATCGCTCTCGGCTCTTGTTATCCATGCGGGGAATCTGCCGATGAACTCATCGGATGCCGGGCCATGTGCCCTTTCGTCCTTTCTTCGGCACTTTGGACATCTCGTTTACGAAACAAGTCTTGATGTAGTTAGTATCCTTGTCGTCTACATTTTGACGAATCTCTTTTATCCGGCGCGGGGGTGAAGAGACACTAGAATGACAGTAGACCTCTTACCCCTCTCAAATACATACTCTAACTTTATTAGACCTTTACATATATCCTTCGGGGAATGTCGCCTAACAACGTCTTCTATCTTCTCACAGGTGGACTATCTACCACCCCAATCCCCTTCCCTAGCCAGCAGTCCAGATCGTCTAGTTTCCGCAGTAGTCTCTCGAGCTTGTTCCTTGCATCATCACTTGCATCAGTACTCGAACCATTTCTCAGCTGAGTCTGCTCAAGATACGCGGCGCCAATGTCTCGGATCTTAGGGACCAAACTGCTGCCATTGGCGTCAAAGACAGCTTGCGGGAGATGGTATAGAACCTCGAGGAGGTCATCCACTATCTTCTGGTGTTCTAGACCACTTGTATCCGTTGGACCGAATTTCTGAAGGATATTTGATCGAATCTCGAAACTTGTTACAAAGAGATTTGCAATTTGGACATCGTGGCTTTGTGTGACGTTTGGTGGTCGAGACATGCCACCGCGCCATCGTAGCTCAGGCGGGAGGCCATTAATGACAGACTGGATCTTTCCTAGATACTTTGAGATCAAAGCAGGTGGATCATTGTTATTTCGGACTTCTTGAACCTCTGACCAGATGAAGAACAAGTTGGTCAAGGAGTTGAGTCCCGGGACATAACTCGTGTAGTCTCCGTGCCAGCGTGGCTCGTCATGTTCTGACGGCGGTCGTGGCTCCATCTGGTCATCGGATAATGGAAGAGGCCGGGGAAAGTTTTCGATCCTATCTTGAGCAAGTAGACTCACAGGCAGTCTACCCAGGATGTCGGCGCTACTATAGATTGGCTGTTAGTAAACGAACAGCCAAGGTCAGGTGAGAGAGTATTGTACCATGAAGCGGCGAAAAGCAGCCAGAATAGCCGTCTTAGCAGCTGCTGTTCAGCCTCATCCAATTCATGCATGCGGTAGTATGCCAGGTACCTAGTTCCCGTGGCTGCCTCGTTCAAAGCGTGATAGGCCCGCATATTACTTAGTCCCAGTTTGGATACTGCACTCATAGCCGTGCCCGTGTTGTACATGGCAATGCACCAGTCCAAGGAGAACGACCCCTGAGCAAACTGGCTCTTCAGCAACCCGTGAGTATCCAGAAACTCGATGCAGTGTTCCACAGTCACAGACCCGTATTCCCCACGCGGAAACGTCGCCTTGGTCGCTGCGCATACGCTTATGACTAGCCCGCAGAAAATGGCATCCCCGTCCGCCTCCCGGTTGTGGAGACGACGTAGGAACCGCCGACGGAGGAGGATCGGAGCAAGGGGGTGAATCCTGTCGAACCAGTCGTTGAGGAGGCGGGATATAACCGCTTCAGCGGCAAAGGCCGAAAGCCAATGGCTTCGGAGGACAGATGGGGTATCAGATGGTGTACCGGCCGCATGGTCTGAGAACCCGGGGCTCTGGAGCGGTGACTGAGGCTCATGATTTTGAGCTAGGGGTGTCAGCTGAACCCCAGGATCTGGGGATCCCATGGATGTGGGATGTGGGATTTGGCGGCGTTGGGCATGTCTGATTATGTCAGTCACGTTGTGTTAGACATGGGGGATGATGATCCTCACTTGTTTGGTGGTCCTCGTTTTCTTCTTGGTCTTTGATGTGTACAATTCACATCAAGGAAGACACAGCCTTGACATCGCTGATGCCCTACATCATAAACACACTATAGTGCTGTCAGTTACATACAGTAAGCTGAAGAAGGGCGTTAAACTACGTACCCTGACTTTTCTAGATCGACAGACATCGCAGGCCTTCTGGTTCCGAGTCTTGTCGCCTGATGGAGTCGTTCTGCGGGGATGAGGCTCTTGCTGCTCAGTCACGGGAGACATCGGATGCTCCATGATCTGTTCCGACGGTATGGAAGCTCTGATGGAAGACATGAAGCTATGCAGAACTCAAACATCCGAGGAGAATCCTCGGAGACACCGTCCCGACTATATGGGCCGATTCGCAGAAATGTCGGATATACTTTACCGTTCCGCTCTGACCAGGAGGTGGCATCCATCCCCCGCTAGACGAGTCAGTCTATCCAATTGAAGTCATCACCACGGTGGGTCAACCTCCTCAGCCCAGAACCATACCTATCCCGAACGACTCTAGCCTCTGCTCGTCTGCTGTTGTAACCCTCCCCGTGACCTGCATGGCTCCATTTCTCCTGTCTACCCCATGGGGATGGGACTTGACAGTCCACGGAAAACGCGCGCCAATGGAAGGATAGCCTCGGAAGCTTGATGGTGAGACTCGCGTGGGCAGAGTGCCCGTCATGGGTGACAGAAGCCGGATTGTGAACCGTTGGCTGATGTGCTTTGCAGGTTGGTGCGGGCCGATTTACGCCATGGTCATGAGGATATAAGGTATCGAGATCCCCTTGATGTTGAGGCACGAACAGTCAACTTGGCCATCATATTGAGGCAACACAACAATAACCACTTTTATACTCTCGTCTGAGCTGCAACAATGGGCCAGAAGGAGCTTCAGTCCGACGTGGTCGACCATGACTTCCCGGAGGACCATGTCCCCCAAGGTTCAACCCTCCCCTTCTGGAAGCAGACCGAACTTCGAAAACTCTACGGCATGATGTTCTTCCTCTTCTTGGGATCTACAACCCTTGGATACGATGGAAGTTTACTCAATGGACTTCAGACGATGGATACCTGGCAATCTTGTACGCGTTTTGATCACGAAATTGATTCTTTACTGACGTTGAAATAGTCTTCGATCATCCCACCGGTAGCCGACTCGGTATCTTTGGCGCTATGCCCGGTTTCGGAGGTCTCTTCGTCCTCATCTTCGCTCCATATATCGCCGACGGACTTGGCAGAAAGAAGGGAACAGCAATTGGCTGCGTCTTTGTCGTTGCTGGTGCTCTGATGCAGTGCTTTCCCCAGAAGAGCCACAGCTCTCGCGACGCTCTATATCTGATTGGCCGTTTTATCATGGGTTTTGGATCCAATATTTCCAATGGAACCTGCCCGTTGTTGATCACCGAGGTGGCACACCCAACACACAGAGGAAGGATCACGACTATTTACAACACACTCTGGTACCTTGGCAGCATTGTAGCTGCTTGGGTCTGTTTCGGGACTTTACAACACCAAACTGGTAACCTCCAATGGGTTCTCCCTACCGGTCTTCAGTGCCTGATGCCCGGCATCCAACTCCTCGCCATCTGGTTCGTCCCCGAAAGCCCCCGATGGCTCATCAGCAAGGGACGAGAAGAAGAAGCTCGTCAGGTTCTTGTCAAGTACCACGGAAACAATGATCCAGATGATGCGTTTGTGCGATGGGAGTATGCCGAGATTCTCAACACCCTTAGACTTGAGCGAGAGGCGTCTGGCAACGGATGGTCTGAGCTGTGGCGAACAAAGGGTAACCGAAAGAGGTGTGCTTTGATCATTGCTACAGCTATTTTCTCTCAGTGCAGTGGAAACGGATTGGTTTCATACTATGTAAGTCAACATCTTGACGCTGTTGGGGCGACTGGCTGACCATTTTCTAGCTTGCTGCCATTCTTGAAACTATCGGAATTACCGAGTAAGTCAACTTACAAAACATCTAATTATGCGTATCTAACAAAAACAGTTCAACCACCCAATCCCTGATCAACGGTGGCCTCACAATCTGGTGCTGGCTCGTCTCCCTCTTCGCCGCCTTCTTCGTCGACAAAATCGGACGCCGCTTCCTCTTCCTCTTTGCAGGCGTAGGAATGCTCATCTCCTTCAGCGTCTGGACAGCCTGCAGTGCCGTATATGCAAAGACCGAGTCTTCCTCAGCCGGTATCGCTGTCGTGGCCATGATCTTTCTCTTCTACGGTGTTGCGGGAGCTGCTTGGCCTGGCTTGACTGTCTCTTATACGGTTGAGATTCTGCCTTATAGCATCAGAGCTAAGGGATTGACTCTGTGTTTCTGCTTTACTGCTCTGAGTGGTGTTTTCAACCAATGGGTGAACCCTCTTGGTCTTCAGCAGCTCGAGTGGCGCTTCTACTTTGTTTACATTGCTGTGTACGTGTAAACAACTCCCCATCAAGACAAATTTGCTAATATCCATCACAGCTTGGTCATCGAGTGTCTGACTATCTACTTCTTCTTCGTCGAGACAAAGGGCCCTACTCTGGAGGAGATTGCTGTCCTGTTCGATGGCGAAGACTCAGCAGCTGGTATCGCCAAGGTTCAGGCACAGGAGAAGTCGGTTCCTCTTACTAAGGAAGTCGAGCATGCGTGAAACAGAGTCAATATGAGTTGAAAGAAGATAGATGGGGGAAGCTCTGTAGAAGAAGAGATATAATTTCGAGCTTGAAGCTTCGCATAATATCTGGCATGTCTGGGGAAGAAGACTAGCTTTAATCGTTTGATCACACTAACTTGACCCAAGTAGCCTGAGATACAGCCAAAGGGTCCATATCTACTCGTCAGCTTGACTAGAAAGACCATGATTCCTGAACCGCATAGCTGCCAATGACCCCTGTTTCACGACATGCCGAAGATACACTCCAAGCTCCCTCAGTCAGCAACAGCAATTCTTATTGCTCAGGCGTAGGCTCAGGCGTAGGCTCAGTCGTGGTCAGATTTCTCAACGAGGTTTTCATGTCTATGGTTAGAGTAGTTGCGTATTGGGCGGTCGGCTTCGCATACTCGTACCCTGTTGCGGCGCAGCCTGATGTCGACTTGGAGAACCTGGAGGCTTCCTCGTCACTGTACCGGATAGGAGCCTCTAGTTGTTTTCTCCATCGCCCGAGGCTGCAGTCCTCACATTCCATGGGAAAATTCGTATCCCGACGCGTCCGCCATTTTGTTAACTCCAGGTCGCAGGATTTTCCCGTGTCTCTGTTCAGAGTCAGTTTCCATATTCTAGGTATGACGTAACTTGCACAGAATCCTACCTGTCTTTATAACAGTAGACATCATAGCTGAGAAGCAACAGGTCAACCTGATAGGTAGCTGCAGAACGAATCGATTAGAACAAGATCTGGTGGGCTGTTCAAAGGAGGGCACTCACGAGGAAAAATGATGTTATTGTATTTGAACGCGATTGCGTCCTTGGTTGTGTTGCATGCTGCCTCGGCCTTGGTTCGAAAGTTGACTAGTGCATCGCGGCATGCCGGGATGCAGATATGATCCAAACGCACGTCGTCCAAAGTATCAAAGCCCTCGTCGCTGCATCATCCTTGATTAGAGCAAGCTATTATAGTAAATTGGCGTGGAATAAACTTACGGGCCTGGTACACAATCCAATAGCATATATGAGCACTCGGGGACCGTCGTGTCGAGCATCTTGAAGCAAGAATCGCTGAGGTCCAAGATGTCGAAAGGAAACTTTCTGTGGTTAAACTGCTGAGTAGAGACGAGTAAGGGGCAGGCCAGCAGGGCCGTGCCGATCTTGGTGAAAAGAGAGGACTTCATGATAGGATGGGATGGTAGAGGAAAGAAGGACATGTTACTTGTTGGCAGACGATGGACACGTATATAAATAAATCATCGCATCATTCGGGTCCGAACTTTTCTATGAAGGAAAAAAGTTGACTTATGCAGCAGTCGGCGGCTCGGGTAAAGTAAAAGGGTGTCTCGCGGTTCCCTCAACCGCGCCTCAACGGATGACACACTTAGTTTGAGCATGCGAAGAAGAAGCTTTGTTGAGGCTAT
>JABCKD010000682.1:0-14316 GCA_013186415.1 Fusarium sp. NRRL 66088 | reverse complement strand
CTCATCAACCAATTCATTCAACCATATACATTCTTCCACTCCTCTTACAATCCTCCCCTTACAATTATCACAATGGATCTCCCTTCCACCATGAAAGGCCTCGTCCTCCACGAGGACAACTCCATCCCCCACCCCAGTCCACGGCTCCGCCATCGTCAAAGTCCTCGCCAACCAAGCCAACCCCAACTTCTTCAACATGATCCGTGGTCAAGCCGGAGCTCATCCCTTCACCCAGCCAAGACCTCTCGTCCCAAGTGCTGCGTGTATCGCTCGGGTTGCTGCCCTTGGTCCTGATGCCGTCTCCCTCAAGATCGGTCAGCTCGTCGCCATCGACAACTTTGTCCGAGCTCGTGATGATCCTGATGTCAACATCCTCTGGGGTATGTCTGATGGACAGACTGAGGAGTCCAAGAAGTTGCACAGGGATGTCTGGCGTCATGGCACCTTGGCTGAATACGCGAGGGTACCTCTTGAGAACATGTTCACCCTCGACGAGGAAACTCTCTGTGGCCCTGAGAGTGAAGGAGGTCTGGGATACTCGATTGAAGACCTTCTTCACATCATCCCACACAGCGTTCCCTATGGTGGCCTTCGAAGCATCCATCTTGAACCCGGAGAGACCCTTGTCGTCACCCCTGCCACGGGTCTGTTCTCCGGTGCTACCGTTTCCACCGCCATCGCCATGGGCGCCAAGGTCATCGCTGTATCGCGTTCTTCTTCCGGCCTCGAGAGACTCAAGGCCAACTTTCCTTCAGTCCGTACTGTAGTGGCTACTGGTGATGTCAAGGCCGACACCGCCGCCATCCTCGCTGCGTCCGGAAAGAATGCCCCTGATGCATGCATGGAGATTGGCCCTCCCGCGAGCACTGGAAGCACCATTGTCACCTCCTGCATGCTATCCATCAAGTCCTACGGACGTATTGTCCTGATGGGTGGTCGTGGAGATACCAACCTCCCTTTCCCTTGGCCTCAACTGCTTTATCGCAACCTCACCGTTAAGGGAGGCTTCATGTATCAGCGTGAAGACGTTCAAAAGATGATCAAGCTGGCCGAGACTGGACAACTAAAGGTTGGCAATAAGAACGGTTTCGAGATTGTGTCCTCCTTTTCCTATGAGGATTGGAACAAGTGTGGGGATGTCACCATCGAGCACACGGCTTTCGGCAAGATGGTTGTCCTGAAGCCTTGAGTTGGAATGCTCTCCAATGATGGAGGAGGTGTAACAAGTCCCTTGGTAGTGTAGTTAGAGATGTATTAGAATTCGATGAGTATCATGGAATGTCCCTCATGGCCTCTTTCAGATTGCCAGTGAATTCAAGTTCCAGTCGTCATGTCTTGCTACCTACTCGATGTTGACCTTGAGTTCAAACAGCGTCCGGCCTAGCGCTTCTGTCATGGCCACCCTTGCAGACAGCCGTATACTGATATCGTCATCATCTAGAATGTTGGGCATAGAGTCCTCCGACCATACTTCTTCACAAGACGTAGGAAACAAGGACTTGGGACCAGTCTTTTGTCGGATCCAGTGCGCTTGGTAGCCCGAGTAGCAGAGCCGTCTGCGCTGCTTCCCCATCCTTCGCTGAATCTCTCCAGGGCTGAGAGCTTCCTGTTCTAGATACAGCTGAGATGGCCGCAAATCGTCATCTGAAGTTCGTGCACATTCGATGAAATTGTGCATGTTAAAGACTCGGCACCAAAGCTGCCATGGATGATCCTCTTTTCCCACAGGCTTTAGCGCCCTCTGTATACCCCAGATGATGGCGACATATCCGCGCTTTTGAACGACCTGAATAGCTGGATCCGGCCATGAGTCGGTGCGTGGCACTCGTCGGGTATGGATGGTAAAGTTGACAAAGTGAATACCGCCAAAGTACCGGTCGACACCTGCATGATCACACTTCTTAAAGGTCCAAGGGGATGGGATCTGAGTCGCACGTGATGTGTATCGGCTAAATGGAGGATGACTTCCGCCACTGTCCATTCTATATTGCATCTCATGGGCTGTGACGACAAAGTACACTGGCCCAGTTGCGGGTCCCCCTTCAAGGGAATGGTTTGTTCTCACTGCATTGATGGGGCTCTGTTGTAGGAGAATGCCAACATCTTTCTTGAAAGCTTGATCAAGAGATTGCACTATGACAATGCTTGTCCTGTCAGTCAAGGTGTGTGTTGAACGACCCTCAACGTCTCGATCTAAGGACAGTGAAAGAGAGGTGTTGTTTTCTCGGGGATTGACAGTAACTATCAGTTGGTGATAGACTCTTCGGTAGAAATCAACAGCGCCCATATGTTCAAGTAAGATGGCAGGTCGGGCGAGGTAATCGTCATCGTAGGCGAGATCAAGAATGCCCAGCCAAAGCTTTCGGTGGACATCGCCTTCAACATGGGGATCGTAGGCACTAACGGTACAAGGACATATCCAGAGATTCGTACGGAGAACTGTGTCTGTAATCTCCATCGGGGCCATGTTTCCAAGAAAATCGGCTTCGTACCGTCGATCCACGTTGCTAAAGACTCGACGTCCAACGATGCGTTCAGGATCCTTGAAGGTTTCGCAGAGAGGAGCTAAGCAACCTGGGGCTCGCTCCTGGGGGATTGGACTTGGTCCAGATTTCCATAAGAGAATGGATTGGTCCTTCGATTGCCTCACTATCGCTTCTTGAAGTCGTAGAAATGCTTTGTCTCCTTCTCCGTACAGCATGGGCATGTTGATGCTGAACAAACCCAGTAGACAGTATGCAGCATCTTCTTTGCGGGTTGTGACACGGCTGGCTGCCCAACTCATCTTGACCGAGACTGCAAACGTGTCAAGAATCTGAGGGAGACAATCAGCTTTGTGACACTCCATACAAATGCCGTCGCGGACTGGCGGAGCCGGGTCTCCTCCTGGACAAGCACATCGTGGTTCAGAAAAGAGCTGAGGCCAGACTCCAGTTCGTTTGCACACGCGATCAAGTAGGTCCCCATCTCTTGTGCCGAATCTGATCCAGTTCTGGTCAAAGAAGTCGACACTCCGTGGGGCGATCAGCTCTTGTAGGGTCCATCCTCGAGTGAACCAACGACTGCTAAAGAATGAAGTGTCGTCTGGAGGTAGATCAATCTCCCGGTTCTTTTGCTGAGCGGTAGGTAGATAGGAAAATCCAGAGTCGAAATCGCTCAGATAGACGTAACACAGAGCGGACTGCTGGTACCACTTGAACATGGAGTTGATGGCCTCGGACAATTCGGCGCTGCTCGTCTTGTCGATGCAGCAAGTATCGATCCAGATATAATCGAAGCCATCGCGTCGGGCTTGGTCGCAGCCTTCTTTGACTTTGTAGAATGAGGCCCGATAGCTCAAGTCTTGGAGCGATAGTTGTGTGATGTCCTGGAAGGAGATCTCATCATCACCCCAGGTGTGAGATAAGATGGCATACGGGTGGATCTCAGTTTCGGCACCGTTGAAGAGCTCAAGGCGACAGGTGTGCGCATTCAGAAGTCGCATTTTCGAGGCAGACTCCTCTTTCAAGTTTGTGATGCAGGAGAAGGATGCAGGCTGTCGATTTGGGATGTGTGATTTAAGCCAAGGCTTTTATTGAGAGGCTGAGTTGTGACGAGGCACTGCACCGGGCATTCTGTGCTGACGGCGCTGAAGGCAGCACATGATGTATCGTGATCGTGATCCCTGCAAAGTAGCCCATTCTGATGATTCTCGTGACGCCACGAAGGATGAGAATTAATGCGATAATGGAAATACGAACGAAAGCCCAAGTGGGCGATTTGATGCGTTTATGATGTTGAGGTTGTAGATGGAGAAAGTGCCCGTGATGGGGGCGAGGAGTTCAGTTCAGTGAAGCTTAGTCATGGGTCTACCGGACACATCAAGACCTTCAATTCAAGACTGCATGAAATGAGAAGAAGAAAATACGATATGAAAAGATAATGGGGGATCCCAATACCCAGGTCAGTTTCTAATCCACTATAAATGTGCTTCCGACTGTGCCGTGAACCCCCAGGTTCCACTGTTGCCAAGTCCTCGATCCGATCGCATTCAGGGTCCACACGCCATCTCCTCGACAAGGTTCAGGGTCTTGATAGACGAACGGGCGAATGGTTGGCTGACAGTTTAAATATCAAGTGATATAAGCTCATCATGCCCTTTTCTGTTTGTATATAATAATGAGGTCTCCTCTCTCCTTGGGAGACTTCCATCACGACCGCCTTCAATAGCCATTGCTAGGCAACATGTCGCAAACGAACGTCGAACAACTGGAGGCTCCATCGACTACACTCGGGGAGTCTCAAAGCAACTCAAAACAACAAAATGGATCAAACGCCCAGGATCGGAACCATCACCAAAGTCAACCCCTGGAGGTTATTGGCGAGAGTCCTCCCTCTGCGTCCAACGATGAACCTGCTTCTCCCCCAAAGTCGAAGCAATCTTTGGCGAAAATTGCTACAGTCATGACATCTCTTTGTGCCTGCGTCTTTCTCGCCGCTCTCGAAGTAACAATCGTATCGACCGCTCTCCCTACCATCGCCTCCCATTTCGCCTCTGATTCCGGATACACCTGGATTGGAACTTCTTTCGTCTTGGCTCATACCGCTTCAACACCGTCATGGGGAAAGATCTCGGACATCTGGGGAAGAAAGCCAATCTTGCTAATTGCCAATGTCATCTTCTTCGGTGGAAGCCTTATTTGTGCCCTGGTCGATGACTTGGCTGCCTTCATCGTAGGGAGGGCCATTCAGGGACTTGGAGCTGCTGGCATGCAGACAATGGTGAATATCTGTATCAGCGACATGTTTTCCCCAAGAGATAGGGGCTTGTACTATGGATTGACTTCTATCGTATGGGCAGTAGCCTCTGGAGTAGGTCCCGTACTGGGTGGTGCTTTTACGGATCGAGTGAGGTACGGTTGTCCTGGAGACCTTTAAGAGTCTGGCTGACCCTGCTTTAGTTGGAGATGGTGTTTCTGGATTAACTGTAAGTATGGCATCCTTGCCTTTTCAGTCATTACTAATTGCTTTCAGTACCGATTACCGCCGCCGTCTTTGTCCTGCTCATCCTCACTCTCAAACTCCCATCTCCCAACACTCCCGTCTGGGCAGGCTTGAAAGCGATCGACTGGCCGGGCAGTTTTCTGATAATCGGAGGCACTTTGATGCTACTCTTGGGCCTCTATCTGGGCGGCGTCTACGAACCTTGGAACTCGGCACCAGTTGTCTGTCTGATCCTCTTTGGCATCATTACCGCCGGTCTCTTCATCCTCAACGAGTGGAAATTGGCCGAGTATCCCGTGATACCAGTACACCTCTTCAAAACTTGGTCGTCTGCTGCGGCATACGCTGTCACCTTCTTCCACGCATTCGTGTTTATGGGCGTCGCCTATTATCTACCGCTGTACTTCCAGGCGGTCCTCCTGGCCAGCCCCCTTCGTTCGGGTCTCTACCTCCTCCCATTTATTCTGTCAATAACTGTTACAGCGGCAGCGACCGGTGCATATATCCAGCTTTCTGGAAAGTACCTCGCAGCTGTCCATATTGGTCTGGTCACTATGACACTTGGCATTGGCTTGATGATTGGCTTGGACCTCGATTTGAACTGGTCAAAGTTGATCCCATTCCAAATAGTCAGCGGAATTGGCGTGGGCATGAACTTTGAAGGCCCTCTGCTTGCAGTTCAGACAGTTGTGCCGCACAAGGATGTCGCAGCTGCTACCACGGCCATGAGCTTTGTCAGAACAATCGCCACCGCCATTTCCGTCGTTATCGGAGGTGTCCTCTTTCAGAACGAGATGAAGGGCAAGAAACAGGCTCTTGTGGATGGTCTTGGACCTGAGCTTGCCCGATTCTTTGATGGAGCAACAGCCTCAGCAAGCGTCGATCTCGTCAAGACCTTACCCCTAGAGCAGCAACTGATCGTCAGGAGGGCATTCTTTTACTCCTTGGATAGAATGTGGATCATGGTAAGCATATTAAGTAAAGTCCTTGTGAATTGGCTAACAGTTCTAGTATACGGCATTCTCGGGTGTGGGCTTGTTGCTTGGCTTCTTCATCAGAGCACAGCACCTGAGCAAGGAGCACGAGGCAGCAGAGCTGGGCATCCGCAAGAAGGGCCACGCATCCGAATCAACAACAGATGGCGTCGTGATTTCTACAGGGTCTGTCGAGGAACACGGGATGACACATATTTCCTCCAGTTCTGGGGTTCTCCGGTCGAGAGACTGACGTGTAGTCGTAAGGGGGACTGTAACTCAAGTGCTAACTTCATTCGCATACTAAACCCTGACTCCTGCTGTATAGTCACTATTTAGGTGTTGGAAAGATGTCAAACTTGATGTTGTATTGATGAATAAATGGTAATGACAAGAACCCCACGCAGCTAGTGAACTTGCCTGGCCCGATTGCGCAGTTCTAAAATCCTCCCAGACACCAGGCATCACCAAGATCGAATGCCAGATATGCTCACTCCACCGCTATCATCTTCATTAGATGACTAACCAACCGCCGAGTCCCTGATAACATAGGCGGCGGCACCAGACAGAACCATACTAGACAAAATGAACCCTGGGAAAAGACGGAAAAGAGTCTCCTCGATACCCCACAGCATGATCCGGCCACAAAACATCCCGAAAATCCCGCTGCAAACTATACCGATGTCGATGAATGGGTTGTCAGAGTGAAGGAAGAAGACCGTTCCAGTCGTAACAGCATAGGTCATTATCGCAATCACAAACTTCGATACCGGAGGATTCATTCCTGGTCGAGCAAGTCGTTCCATCATCCAACATGATGCTGTCGATATGCACCATAAGATCAACTCGAGAAGCACACGGAGCCAGTCCCATGGGGTTCTGCTGCTATGGTCTTTGAAAGGGTGCTTCTCTTCATGATGATGGGGATGCGGATCGTGCCCCTCGACTCCCCCTTCAGGATCTGGACACCGAGTATGGCCGAGTTTCTCTCTTAATCTCGGAAGGATACTCGTTCCGACTCGTTCTTCGGGTTGGGTGGACATCTTGTCGTGGTGTATCGATATGTTTTGAGGTCTTTCGGTGCTGATAACATCACGGAGTTAGAGACTGATGGCCAAAGGGGCTTGGGACTTACCAGGCTGGCAACGCTTTTCCACTCAAGTTGCTGCGCATTATCACACAGTAGGCCTTGGTGTCATTAATTCTGTCCTCTTCGGGTGGCAGGTCTTTTGTTTCTTTGGAGATGGAAATCGATTCCTTGTGTCGACTTTGTTGCCGAGCACAAGCCATGATGTGTATAAGCCTTTGCTTGACTCACGAGATTAAGTGAAGACCGTTGATAGTTTCCCTGATAGAAGTAATGAGGAGCGGGGGTTGAAACGAGGTCCGCCTCATTCTCAAATCAGGCTGAGGCCTCCGACCAAAATGAGCTGCAATTAACGAATAGAATGCATTTGTTCCCTGCACTGCCACAGGATGGGAAGATGGGGACTTGAAACTGACCGATTTTATGGATTACTCCTGCTTCGCTACTCCTCTCGTAGACAAGGCTTCTCAGTTTCGATTCCCAACTTCACGTAAGCCCTCGACAATTCTTTGAAGAGCTTCAATCTGATCGACGAAGGAACCATACCAAATCTTATCGAACAACTACTCCCCTGCCTGCTTATTACTCGACAAAATACAATTTCGCGAGGACCGTCGCCATGGACTGGCCTACGGATCAACTCCGCCATCCAAGCCGCGACGTTCCCCTCAAATTCGCTAGCAATGGGTTCGATTTCATTCCTAGCGAACGTTGCCAACTCCATGAATTATTCGGTTTCCCCAGTTTTGAGGTCCTCCTAACCCTCAGCGACGTTGAGGGCTTGGAGAGGAGCTCGCAGGTGGATCGAGAGAACGGCCGCCTTCTCAGCTTATTAGCTAAGAGAACAGGTGAAGAGTGGTCTCCAGATGCCACCTCACGCCCAGTTGAAAGACCTGTCCTCGACGGTCTGCGCCGGAAGATAGCACTCGACATGATCAGGCCAAAGGCGGGCCCAGGACCTCCATCCCTCAGGTTGCGCCGTCTGATACAGCGCAACAATCCTCCCAAACTCTTCAAGGTCCGGCGCTTAAACAAGACCTGTGTGGTCTCTGTCAACGACATCCTAGTCGGCGACTTGCTTCTCCTCAAGCCCGGTGATTCGGTTCCGGCTGATGGGATTTTGATCGATGGGTCAGGAATCGCTTGTGACGAGTGTGCCTTGACAGGAGAGTCCGATCTAGTGAGAAAAGTCCCCAGCAATGACGCGGGCAAAGCCTTGAACGATTCCTTTGAGGATGAGGGTCTGAAGCGAACTGGCAGAAAGGGCCATTTCATCCCGGCTGGTAGCAGGGTAATTGACGGGACTGGTACCTATTTGGTTACAGCGGTCGACCAGGACACCAGATACCGCCGTGGGCAGGCTTCTCATCCTGAACCAACCTCTCTAGAGAGTGCTGTTCACTGGCTCAAGAGCTTTGGCTCCGGGTTGTTTCTCAGTTGCATTCCCCTCCTCTGTGGCCTTTTCAACATCGTTCCTAGCCTCTTGCATCTCCTTTGTGTACCGGCCAAGTCGGGACGCGGTGCGAAGAATGCTTTGGAGACCATTTCGAAGATCGACTTTAAGACATACTGCACCACATTCATCCCCTTGGTCTTGTTGGTTCCAACTTATCCCAGCCCCAACTCTACAATCGGCTCTACCGATTCCCTGCAGTCGTCTTTTCTAGTTCTGGCGATCCTCATTCTCCAACATCGTCGTCGACTTAAGCCTCTTCTCGACCAGATTCTATCATCCTACCAATCCGTTGTTCCAAACGCCAGGATCCCACCGTCTATCTACGCCGTATATCGGCGACAGAGCCATTGGAAGTCGGTACTTACACTGCTAGCTTTGTTCCATGGCATCCCTGTGATAGCTATAGCATGGGCACCAAAACGCGCTCTTAGGATCGCAAGTGGTGTCACTGCTTCAGGCACTGCCGCGGCAGTTATCCCGCTCCGCACTATAGATGACGTTCCATCGTGGGCGTGGATTTCGTGAGTCCCCCAAATCTCCGAACCGAAACCCTAGGCTAACACTTTACGCAGAGACTATACGGTCTGGATAATATGCTTCGCCGCATATCTCACCCTACAGATTCACCACATCCCCTGCCGTGGAGACCATCGTCGGCAACTGTCAGTTCCTCCATGAAGCTTGTCAACCTTGGCCAAGAAGCACCATCGCTGACAATGATACTTAGCTATCTCTTCTTGGTGATCCTCCTAGCAATACACTTTGCCATAGCTCTAGCGCAGAGTTCTCCGACACTGGTCGATGGCTTCACCATTTTTGGGCCTATGGTACTTACCGTCACCACATTTCTCGTGGCACTTCTCTTTGGTGCCATCCCCGCCATGGAAACACGAGGTGATGGGGGTGGTACTGAAGAGAATACCACCGGCACGTCACCTCGCCCCGTCGGCATCAGCATGGCAGCTCTCAGCATGTGTGGATAGATGAGTTTCGTAAGAAAAGGGGAGAGGTTTCAAATTGCTTCTCCAATTGATGGGTGTTGGAATTGGAATACGCGCCAAGGTATGGCCCAGAGGCCGTGCTTTAGAAAACTAGGCATTACCACAACTGTTAAACTCATATACTTATGAGATCCCAATATGCAACCACTGCATATCTCCCATTCTCAGGTCCCGAGTGGCCTTCACGAGAATGATACTTAACACAGATAGTCCCGAAGACCACCTATCAAGCCCCCGAACGGCCCCATTGTCCGTACAGTCGGACGCAGGATGATAGATGCAGGTATATAATCTTGTCCACAAATAATACAAACAAAAAAAAAGGGATAAAAATAAACATATACCTATTTAATATGAATATGTGATATTGCGAATAGAGCTGCTGTGTAGATATAAGGTAGCACTATAATAAACTAACTACCTATATATCTAGATAAACGAGATATCCAAGGTCAGATCAAGCTCAAACAACTTACGGATATTACAGCAGACCGTAATTATCTTTATCTAAGGAAATCATTAGCCTCTTTTTATTTACTATTTTATAAATTTTATTATTATTTTTATAACCACTCTTAGGTAGGTAGCTGAGATATCTTAACCTCTAGACAATGTTTTATGTAGTCTCAGTCCGTCGGCGAATTTGGCACAGTTTCCACACTGTGTCTAACACTTCTTTTCGATCGTTCGTCTCGCCCCTCCACTCCAGATAACTGGCTACCTACCCACGCAGCTACGCTGCAGAATATGGTACAGTTGTTTTATCAATCATTCTTGACCAAATATATTGCTCATCAATGCCATTCTCGGGGCCTTTCTTTTGATCTCTCATTTCATTAGCTCAAAGCGGGCTAACCCTCTCTTCTTCAAGGTCTCCTCGAAGCTGTCGGCACACAACAGCGATAAGGATGACCCTCCCCAGGTCCTCAAACGAGGGGCTATGCTCATCTTCTCTTGACCAAATACCGGTAACAGATATTCAAGATGGTAGTGAAAGTAACCCAGCGCAGCCTTTGCTCCACCATCAAAGGGAGCCTCTCACGACAAGCCAGACGTTGCGGTCAGACACCCTTGACACAGAAGCAGCGCGACGAGTTCTCCAGAAAATCGACAGGGCCATTATTCCTCTCTTGTTCATAACATATATGCTCAATTTCATGGACAAGATCATTCTCTCTAGTGCTGCAGTTTTTGGTCTTCGCGATGACAATGTAGGGCCTTGGTCTTTGGAGTTGTAGGTACATTGCTAATGGATGACAGAACCTCGAGGGACAGCAGTACAGCTGGGTTGGGAGCGTGTTTTACGTGGGATATCTCGTGTGGACTTATCCTACTACCGTCCTCGTGGCGCGTCTTCCTGCTGGAAAGTATCTGTCCGCCAACACCCTCTTCTGGGGGTCCGTTGTTATTCTGACGGCTACATGCCACAGCTTTGGGGGACTTCTAACCGTGCGGTTCTTGCTTGGAGTCGCAGAAGCGACCATCACACCGGGCTTCATGTTTCTCACTTCAACCTGGTACACTCGCGATGAGATGCCAACCCGCGTGGGGATTTGGTTTGCAGGGAACTCCCTCGGTGGCTTGGTCGCAAGTCTCCTCGCCTTTGGGGTTGGACATGTCGAGAACACCACCATTCGACCTTGGAGATGGATGTACATCATCTTGGGCAGCGCGACCTTGCTTTGGGCCATTCCCATGTTCCTCCTCCTCCCAGACAACATCTCAAAGGCCAAGTTCCTCACGCAAAAAGAGAGACAAGTCGCTACTCAACGAGTAGCTTGTGCCGGCACTGGAACAACTGAGAACACGCACTGGAAATGGGATCAGTTTCACGAATGTTTGACTGATCCCAAGACCTGGTTCATTGTCGGGATCGAGTTGCTCACCCAAATCCCCAACGGCGGTTCCCAAAGTTTCGCCAACATTGTTGTAGCATCGTTCGGGTTCACCAATCTACAGTCCACTCTCATCAACATCCCTTACTCTTTATTATCGGCTGGCATCATTGCCGGAAGCGGGTATCTCGCCGGCCACTTTCGAACATGGAATTGCGTCTTGATCATCGCCGTTATTTTGCCATGTGTCTTTGGAAGCGCCATCATCTACAACCGCAGCAGCTTGCCCCACGGTGTACATCTGTTTGCTTACTTCCTCCTCTCAAGTGGCTCTGCAGCGATGCCTTTGAACATGGCCCTCGTTCAGTCCAACTACCGCGGCGTCACGAAGAAAACGACGATAACAGCGATGCTCTTCCTTGCCTACTGCATCGGGAACATGGCAGGACCGCATTTCTTCCGCAAATCAGAAGATCCGCTCTACGAGACTGCCTTCAAGGCCATCATGGTCTGTTATAGCCTGGCAATCATGTGTGCTGCAGCCCTAAGAGTTTATCTCGGTTGGCTTAACGCAAAGAGAACGCGGGAGGAAGGGGTTTTAGGCAGCGCAGGATCTGGTGGTGTCTCTAGAGATGACGTTGGTGACGACCCCGAAGACATTACAGACTGGCAAGCAGTCGGCTTTAGATATCGACTTTAATTCCCCCCAAACGGGCTCTTGGTCAGAAAATAAATCCCAATACTTGCTCCTACTTGCCACCACAAACCGTGCCGAGGTTGCTGCCCAACAGAACGAAGGGATGTTGGCAGCTTATGGGTCAGAAGCCCACACCACTGACTGCCCAAGCAGGCATCACGTGCAGTGCACAGGTAGAGCCGGCTCCACATTTCGCCGACCCCGAAGTCGCCCCAGATTCATTTCAAACCATCAAACAGCAGCCACTTCTGCCCCCGACACTACAAACAAAGTCCAGCATCACCAACTGGACCCTTTTCCTTCGTTTTACCACCAGAGCATCGATTTTGATCGCGAAAAGTTTCCAGAATGTCTTGGAGAAATCAGGGGATCACGGGATCCAACAACATCCCTCTTGGCAAGCGCCGCTTTGCAGAAGAGGATGGCCCTGATGGGTTTGTCGATGGCGACCATGACTTGAAGCGCGGACGCGACCCCGAGCCGCGAAGCGAAGCCGATGGACCTCGACGACGCAAGAAGCGAAACAGATGGGGTGATGCATCCGAGAACAAGGCCGCTGGCCTCATGGGACTTCCCACTGCCATCTTGTCCAACATGACGAGCGAGCAGCTCGAAGCCTACACCCTCCATCTGCGCATCGAAGAAATCTCTCAGAAGCTGCGCATCGACGATGTCGTCCCAGCAGATGGCGACCGGTATGTTTGCAATCATACTTGATTCCTCCTGTTCGTTACTGACGTTTCACAGATCCCCTTCGCCTCCACCCCAGTACGACAACCACGGTCGACGTATCAACACGCGAGAATACCGATACCGCAAGCGGCTCGAGGACGAACGCCACAAGCTGATCGAGAAGGCCATGAAGACCATCCCTAACTATCACCCACCACAGGATTACCGTAGACCGACCAAGACGCAGGAGAAAGTCTACGTTCCTGTCAACGATTACCCGGAGATTAACTTCAGTATGATTGCTAACCCTTTAACCCTACTTACCAATGTCTTATCCCCGTTTCCCCTTTGGAGTTTGATCAGACTCACCATGATACCTTTGGGTGTCTTTGAGAGGCCTGGTCCTTCATCAATCGGACTAACCCTTCACTCGTTCATCTAATCTTTGCGAACTGCACACTGACACTAGCTCTCCCACTCAAGTTGGTTTACTTATCGGACCCCGAGGTAATACTCTGAAGAAGATGGAGGCAGATTCAGGCGCCAAGATTGCTATCCGTGGCAAGGGCTCCGTCAAGGAGGGCAAGGGCCGGTCTGATGCCGCTCACGCCAGCAACCAGGAGGAAGATCTGCACTGTCTCATCATGGCCGATACCGAAGAAAAGGTCAACAAGGCCAAGAAGCTCATTCACAATATTATTGAGACTGTAAGTTGACTGTCCAGTTATACAGTTATTCGTACTAACATTCCCAGGCTGCTTCTATCCCTGAAGGCCAGAACGAGCTCAAGCGTAATCAGCTTCGAGAACTCGCCGCACTCAACGGTACCCTCCGAGATGACGAGAACCAGGCTTGCCAGAACTGTGGCAAGATTGGCCACCGCAAGTACGACTGCCCTGAGAGACAGAACTACACTGCTAGCATCATCTGCCGTGTCTGTGGTAACGCAGGTCACATGGCTCGTGATTGTCCCGACCGCCAGCGTGGTGCTAGCTGGCGTAATAACGATATGGGCGGCCGTAGCGCTGGTCGCATCGGCGGTGGGGATGCTGTTGATCGCGAGATGGAGGTAAGAATCCTCAGTATACTAAACACGACTCAAATACTAACGCGACACAGCAACTCATGCAAGAGCTTGGCGGAGGTTCTTCCAACGGACCTCCTGCGCGCATCGAGGCCGGCCCTGGCAACAACGGAGACGCGAAGCCCTGGCAGCGTGGCCCTACTGGAGGACCTGCTCCTTGGCGTTCTCGCAACCATGAATCTAACAACGAGGGAGGTTCATCAGCTCCCTGGAGGGACCGCGGCGGTCGCAATCAGGATCACCACAACGGCAGTAACGGCGGCGACAGCTACTACGGTCAAGGTTACGGCGGATCTTCCGGTGCGGCCGCGCCATGGCAGCAACAGGCTCCTGGAACTCAGGGTGGGTACGCTGGATATCCTGGTTATGGCAGCTATGGAGCCGCTCCTGGAATGGGTGCTCCTCCTGGCCTTGCTGCTGCTCCTGGCGGCGCTCCCCCACCTCCTCCCGGTGCTCCCCCAGGTCTGGGAGACATCAACGCCTTCATCCAGCAGTACGCCGGAGCGGCGCCTCCACCACCACCTCCC
>JABCKD010000681.1:0-23942 GCA_013186415.1 Fusarium sp. NRRL 66088 | reverse complement strand
GTGGATCAGAGGGGGGTTGGTGGGGGATAGTCACGAGAAGGGACTCGGAGGGTTGATGGGTGCTGTCGGAGGTTTCTTCCGAGGGAAGAAGAGCAAGGCTCAGTAGAAATCAAACATCACCAGGGGAAGCTCGTTGGAGAAGGGGTCACACAGCCAGGAGATTCGAGACCCTTCCTTGGAGAAACGGCGTGGGCGAGAGGCGAATCAGAGAAATGCGGCTCGATCTGCGCCGCCACTTTGAAAAAGCCCGTCATGTTGGACAGACGCAGAACACGCGCCGAACATTCGACGAGTGACAGGGTTCACGGTCGATAGTTCAGTTCATCAGCAGGCAGGGGTGCGGTGCATCAAGAGCACACCTTGGGGGAGCTCACGCCATAGACAAACAACCAACGAGACGAGACGGCATTTTCGGTTTTATGGACATGGCTACAATCGGCAATCCTTCTTATCACCAACTTTGGTTTTAACATGTTTTATGACTGTTTACAGTATCAAGGGACACTAGAGACAAAAGGTGGGATCGTGTTAGTCAGTACAACCCGCGCCCTATGACAACCGAGACCAACGAGGGTCCCATCCCATGGGGGGCGAGGTTTTTATCGCGCAGATTTGTACTGGGGGGGATGGGACATGACACGGTCGATTCGCGATTAGCAGCCAGTAACAAAAAGGCCCGAGTTTGTGTGTTTCTTTTATCAGACCAATTTTGAAGAGGCGGAACCCGGCACCGGACCGGGGCGAGGGGGGAGGGAGAACAGATTCAGACTTGTCGACTCAGATCCATTCCATATATAATTACATCTTTTATTCCCCCAGATTTCTCCATCTCTCGACTTTGCTTTTTTACGTCAAGTACAGAGTAAAAGATGGCTGCACCACCTACAGACGCCGAAAAGGCCGTCCCGGCTCAGACTGTCCCACCTCAAGTCGACCACCACGATGATCACAGCGACACAGAGAGTATCAAGGCAGCTGCCCTCTTCCACAAAGCTCTCCGCATGGGAAGAGTTGAAGAGAAGGGTATCCAGCCTATTCCCGTCGAGGAGAGAACAGTGACACGCTTTTACAATATCTTTACTGTTTGGTGTTCCATCAATTCGAATATCCTAGGGTGAGTCAGTCAAAAACTTTTTCACCTCACACGATTTGAAGCTAAATGTTTTTGTTTGTTTGTTTGTAGAATCACATTTGGCATGCTTGGTCCTTTGGCATATGGTCTCAGCTTGAGAGATTCTTCTCTTATTATCCTCTTCTTTTGCATGTTTTCGACCATTGCGCCGGCGTATCTCGCCACTTTTGGTCCAAAGACGGGAATGAGGCAGATGATCCAAGCACGATACAGCTTTGGGTGAGAATATTCTCGTTGCATTGCACAATCACCGAATTTTACTAACAAATCTCAGTCGCTACCTCGTTTCAATCCCTGTTCTACTTAACCTCGCCACTCTAACCGGCTTCATCGTCATCATCTACGTCGTAGGCGGACAATGTCTCTCCGCAGTCTCAGGCGGTAGTCTATCCCCAGACGTAGGAATCGTCATAATCGGTCTCCTCTCCCTCTTCATCTCCTTCTGCGGCTTCAAGGTCCTACACTACTACGAAACCTACGCCTTCATCCCCGCCATAATCGCCATCACCATCGCAACAGGATGTGGAAGCTCTCAGCTCATGAAGCAGGCTCCTCCTGCTGTGCCACCTACTGCTGCGGCGGTTCTCAGCTTTGGCATGATTGTTGCGAGTTACATGATTCCTTGGGCGGCTATCGCGAGTGATTTGACAACATACTTTGATCCCAAGGTTCCGTCCTGGAGAGTCTTTACGTATAGTTACTTTGGCCTCCTTACGCCTACGATTCTTCTCATGACTCTGGGAGCTGCTATTGCTGGAGCTCTTCCTAATGTTCCCGAGTGGGAAAAGGCTTATGGAGAGACACTTGTTGGCGGTGTCCTCGCAGCCATGCTCTCAAGCGCAGGCGGCTTTGGAAAGTTCGTCGTCGTCATCCTCTCCCTCACACTCCTCGGCAACACGGGAGGAACCATGTACGCCATCACACTCAACTTCCAGACGCTTATCCCCGGTCTTATCAAGATCCCCCGCTACGCCTTTGCCATTGTGGTTACCATCATCGTGATCCCTACAGCACTCCGAGCCCAACGAGACTTTTTCGTCAACCTCGAAAACTTTGTCGCACTCATCGGATACTGGTCCGCCTCCTTCATCGGCATAGTCACAGTCGAACACCTCGTCTTCCGCCGTGGCCGATATGAAACCTACGACCACGCAATCTGGAACGTAGCCTCGCAACTTCCCCTGGGTGTAGCAGCCCTCGCAGCTGGTGTCATCTGCTACGGACTTGTCGTGCCGTGTATGGCGCAGGTGTGGTGGACGGGACCTATCGCCAAGACGACGGGAGATATTGGCTTTGAGATTGCGTTTGTGCTGAGCTCGTTGTTTTATATTCCGTTCCGGTTTATTGAGAAGAGGGTTACGGGGAGGTGATGAGTTGTGACTCTAGGCTTCAACGCCGAGAGTAAAGTTGTGTGTTATGCCTTTATGAGCGACGGCCCAGGATAAAGACAGATAGGTAATAGATAAAAGTACCAGACTTGACTACTGAACCCCCGGAGATGGCGTTTCTGGTGACCAAGGCGACGGGTAGCAAGGACGACAGCAGTCACTACTCGAGTACGAGCATGTCTCGGCAACCGAGTCCTCCAACTCTAGGCTTCTCGTTTCACGGGATAGCAGGCTTGCCGAGATTCAGCCAGGGAGAATCGGGTCATCCACGGTCGCTGATCTTGCTCAACTCTTGAGTAGCATCCATGCCATGTCAAATAGTCAAGTTGGCGGATTACATATCTAGATCCATCATGAATTTACACCAAAAGACAAGTCGTCCTCAAGATCTAGCTTCCTACCGACCCTCCTCCCTGCACATCCATTCATGTCCGCTTCTTAACAGTCATCATCATCCCACCCCTAGGCTTCGCCTCCAACCCCAACTCCTGAAAAACAATATCCCCATAGACAGTATCCAAATCCGTCCACGTAGTCTTTGGCTTATCATTAGGCTTCAACCCATCGCACTCAAAAGAGTAATCCCGAACAGTCATGACGAGAATAACCTTGAGCTCGTTGGCTGCCAGGTTCTGACCTAGACACGCTCGAGGACCACGACCGAATGTCCTAAAGTACGATCGTGGAATCTCTTCGGGTCCGAGCCATCGCTCTGGTCTGAATACTGTTGGGTCTGGGAAGAAGCGCGTGTTGTAATGTACATCGTGACCTTGGGTAGAAACAGCGACGCCGTGGTCAACGGGGAGATCACGACCCTTGTATGTAACCTTTGCTCCAGGGGGTCCTTCACGAACGCCGTAGCCAACGGGGAACATTCGAAGGGTTTCTTTGATGACGGCATCGGTGTAGGGGAGTCTTTGGAGGAGCTCGGGTGTTTCGACCATGGTTTGGGTTGATACTTCTGTGTCGGGGCCGAGTTGCTCGATGTGTTCTTGGAGCATCTTTTCTACCACGTGAGGGGATTTGGAGAGGAGCATGTATATGTACTATATAATGTGAGATGGTGAAGAGTAAAAGGGGGTGGGGGTGTTTACTTACGCATAGAGTGTCAGTTGTTGTTCCATGACCTCCAACAAGCAACGCCTTGATGCTATTCCCACATTAGCACACAGTTACACAACCTATTCATGATACTTACTTGGTCAACAACGAATCAACATCAGCCTTGGAAAGCTTAGCATTCGCCTTGGTGATGCCCTCCTGATCAACATGCTCCCTCAACATAAGATCCAGAATACTATTCGGATCCTTCCTCGAAGGAACAATCTTTTCATTAACCAACATGTCAAACCTCTCATGAATCTTGCCCAGAATAGAAGGATGCAGTCGTCCGAGCACCTGTCTCCTCCTCCACCACCTCTTAATCTGCTCAACGGGGTTATAAGCAATGGTAATGTCGGATTGTCCTTCGACGAGGAGGATTAGTTCGCGTAGGTCTTGGAGATCTTGGCTTCCTGTTGTTTGTGCGTGGAGAGGAAAGTTGAAGACGATTCGAGCGATAACGTCAAATATGAGTGTTGCCGATAAATGCTCCATGGAAAAGACCTCGCCAGTTTGAGCAAGCTTATCCAGATTCTTCCGAAACTGAACAGACTCATCAACGAAAAGCCCCGTCAAGTGTCGAATATGCGTCCACGAAAAAGCCGGGTTCATGGCACTGTGCAACCTCTTCCACAACGCTCCATTCGCACCTCCAATACTTCCCCTCCCAATCATGGCAGATAAGAAATCCTCGGCCATGGGGTGATGAGGAAGAATCTTGCGGACGGTGATTTGATCGAGAAGATCCGGGTCGGTGACGAGACAGCTTCCTGGACCGACGGGCCAGAGGTCGACGTAAAAGATGCCTTCAAGGTTATACCTACGTGCCATTTCTGTAAAGTACAATTGAGGGTGGCAGTTTGGCGGCAAGAGGGCTGACATTTCGCCCATGACTTTGAGGTGGCCGAAGAGCCAGCTGTGAGGGGGTCCAGGCTATCTACAGTCAGCTTTTGTCTCTAGGTGAGATTGAGATAAACTCACCAAGTTCCGATAAAACCGACGTTGTCGATATCCCTTGTATATGACGTTGAGCACAAGAGCTACCGTCAGAGTCCAAGCAGAGACAAAGACAGGTCTCTGTACGGCATAAGCCGTCAACTGGTTGAGAAGATCCATGGTGAGTAAACCTGTCTCTGCAGAAGCAGAAACAACAAGATGACGACAAAAAGGACCTCAGACATGCTTATATACACCGCAATCAGCATTGGCGTCTCCCCCCTTGGCGGTTAAAGTCGACTGCAGCGCCCGTCAGCCCTAGGAGCGGGCGATTGACCAACCACATAAGCCCAATTCATCATGACCCATGAAAAAGAGGGAAGGATTGTCAAAGAGGAACAAGGAATGATGTGTCCAAGCGATAGATAGGTCGGCTATTTGGCGAAGCTGACGTCTTTTTTGTCGCGGGATTTACCCAAGTTGAGGTGAGGCCTTGACAAGATTATTTACTAAAGCGGAGCTGGATGTTGTATTCGGGAGTCGCGGGAGATGCCAAGATTAGACACGTCAACTTACATCTTCTAAGCATTCTTCATTACAAGATTCATTCCCATAAATCATCCGTTGGTGATGAACAGTATAAATGGCTCCATTGCTTTAATGCATGTTGCGAGGTATGGTACCCTTTGTAAGACTTTGCCGTTGACGGTTGCTATTTTATACAACACAGTTAATTCACACAGGTCAAGTCTCAATTGATAATTCATTGCATTCATTAATCAAGAGTTAATGAAAAACTCTCCAGAATACAGTCTAGTAGGTTACATCGTAACTCATCTAAAAACATACATCTATAACGACAGTCATTACGCGAAAAAAAGACAAACACCCTCAAACATCTCCTCCCCCAATTAAATCCATCGTCACCTAAGCAAGCATCAGAGCAGCACCGACAACAGCGGCACCAACTCCATAAGGAGCAAGACCGGCAGCAGCGTTGGTCTCATCCGGGCTGGAAGAGTCGTTGGTGGCAGAAGCGCTGTTGTCGTCGCTGTTGTCAGCGTTGGTGCGGGTGGCTGTAGCAGCGCTGTCGGTTCCGCGGGCTGCGGTGCCGCCGACGATGGTGGTGGTGAGCTGGCTGGCGTCGGTGGGGCGGGTGGCATCGACGGTGATGCTGGCGACGATGGCCGAGGCCGAGGAGGCTACGTAGCTGGTGGAGGAGAAGCCGCAGGTGTAGAGAATATCGTCAATGTCTGGTGAATTGTTAGCAGTGTCAATCTCAGTGTAGAAACAGTAAACTAACCCTCCATGTGATCACGCTGGTCATCATCATCATCGTCATCATTATCATCCTGCCAGTTCTGGCGGATACAATCCGCGCAGAGAGCAGCGATGCGGCCAACATCAAAAGAGTCGTTTGTGCAGACGCACTGAGCCTCGAGGCGATCCTCCTCGCGGTCTCGGTCCCCGCGGAGGTCGGTGTCGCACTTGCGGGTCAACTCGACGATGGGGTCGCAGATGGCATCGCAGGCACGGGGGATGTCATCCCGGTCGATGCTGACGTCGGCGCGGGCGAGGTAGAGGAGGGGAGCGAGAGCGAGAGCGATGTTGGTGTACATGATGGCGGTTGTAGTGAAGATTTGTGGCGTTGAGGTTGTTGTTGTGGTGTTATTGTAAGTGAGTAGCTGTGAAGAGCTGTTGAATGAAGATATCGATGATGATGATGATGTGAACAGAATCTCAGGGGACCCAGATTATTTATATTCATCCCAAGCCAAGCCAATATCCTTTAACTCTCGGCTTGTAATGCAATGCAATCTCTCAACAGCTTCCCTGCCTTGTCTCGTCTTGGCCCGAGACGGGATCCTCACACCCGCCGATCTTCCCAACACAACAGCCGAAGCCACAGCAAGCGCGGCAACTGTCCTTCCTCAGCTCTTGTCTTGGCACAAAAAAAAAACCGATCCTTCTAACCCCCCAAGCCACGGCAGTTTCGTAATCGTGGCCAGCAGAAGGCGGAGTAATGTCTTGGCAAGCGTCATGATGGTGATATGCAGGCGTTTCTCTGGACGGCTTCTCCTAGCTCTTCTCCACAGAAGGTTTCCTACGTTTCCATGCAATGCAAATCTTGACCTTGTTTGACGTCAAACTCTCCAGGGATCAAGGGTTAGACCCATGGGGACGGGAGAAAGAGATTACGGCCCGTAATGCTCAGCTTGCTGTTGCCTTACCCGGGTGACATACCGGGCCCCGTCAAAAACAAGCATGAAAAAAAGAAGCGATGATTCCGAGGAGCCGAAAAGAAGATTGTCACTGCCAAGACTTTGAATCAAGCATACATACGTAAGTGTCTGTGG
The DNA here is from genome assembly GCA_013186415.1 of Fusarium sp. NRRL 66088. Classification (NCBI taxonomy): domain Eukaryota; kingdom Fungi; phylum Ascomycota; class Sordariomycetes; order Hypocreales; family Nectriaceae; genus Fusarium; species Fusarium sp. NRRL 66088. Next base: position 17,028 of record JABCKD010000681.1, on the reverse strand, counting down.
CACTTTTGATTCCTTTCAAGCGCCAAGAAACGGTAACCAGCAGGTCCAACAGAAAACAATTGGAGATCGCCCAAAGGCCGCGCAACCCAGCCCCCCCAAGACAAGGTTGGGTTATGCTTGTTTTTAGCTCCTTGACTGTCACTCTTGTTTCTCGAGGACTACTCGCGTGAGGTCTTGCCAAGTTGAGCCAAGCCCATTTCCATTTCCCCAGCCAGTCCATGCACTCAAATTGCCCACGCGGGATTAATCAAGCATTTTGACACGCGGTTTCAAAAGCTGCAGGCTAAGAAAGCTTCTTAAGCAGAGCCTCGCTAGACACGCGTTTCTTTCTTTCATATGTTTCTATCTTTAGAGTGTGTGTGTAAATCTTCTCTTCTTGATCGACTCTCATGGTTCGTGAGCGGTGAATGGAATGACCTCGTGGTTCGCTGTGCCAGCGCATCATGTTGGGGCTGCAGTGTTTAGAATGTTTCACTACGTCCTACGACGCGTAAAGTCAGCGAGGCTGTTTCGACGATCAAAAAGTGGTTTTGAATGGGGAGAGGTCGAGTGTAACTAAGCATAGCCTCTTGTTTCACAGAGTACACGGCGTTCGGAGGTGAAGAGCCTTGTTGTGTGTTACTGTCCATTGGTGGTACATCACTCAGCTGACTCACTGTTTCTCATGGCGCAGGCAAACGGGTAGGGCTTGCACTTGTGTTTGAGATTCATCCCGACGTAGCTGACAGGCTCGTCCATGTCATTTGCTGTCTTTGTATAGCATTTATTTGCTATGTGTTATTTGCCTGAGATTTTACTTGTTATTGCTTCACTCGACATCACATATCCTTGTCTTTCGTAGTGCACCTTTCGTGAGCAGTCAATGCGGTGGCAGGCATCACACCATCATGTGGCAGGGTGACATTGTGACACAGTGAGTTGACGATAGCTTCAATAGGGTGTAAGTGCGACATAGCCGGATGACAGTGAGCAGATTGCTCCGCCCAGTATGGCATGCTCTCTAGATTACATGAGAATTGAATGAATGCCTTGTCCTCCACCATCATTTCTTCAATACTCCAACCTCTATTTTATGCCACCACCTTTGCCTCCTTCTCCATCTCAACAAACCCCAACCCCTCAGGCAAAGCCCTCCCATTAAGCTTATCCACAGGAAACGGCGTGATTTCACCCGTCGGGACATACCCACGCCTCATATACCACGCAATAAGCTCCTTGCGCAACGTGAGCGCATCGAGCCCCAACTTCTTGACACCCCACGTCCTCTGGCAGTATCCCTCAGCATACTCAAGTACCTGTCGTCCAATGCCTCCACGGTGAAGAGTTTGATCTACGGCGAGGTAGAAGAGACGGGCCAAGTCGTTGCGGTGGAATACGCCGACTGTTCCTGCTAGGGCGCCGTTGTCGTCAAAGGCCATGATCATCTCGCTGTCGGGAGACGTAATCTTGGGTAGGATCTCATCGACGCTGATACAAAAGTTTGCAGCGAGTTCTGCATCTCCGACCCAATCCTTTCTGCTATCTTCAGCGCGGAACGCAGCTTGAATCAACTGCTGGAGCTGCGGGGCATCGTCTGGCGTTGCGACACGGAATTGGAGATTGGCCATTTTGGACGGGAGCTGAGGTGGTTGTGATTGGGCAGCGCCAAAATTCTCCTTCAGGTTGCGCTGCAATTTTAACCTGCCCCGAGCAGACACCAGCGCTGAATAGGTAGGTACTTGGTCGACGTCAGTCTCCAGTGAAGGAATTGGAGATTGGTGATTGGTGATTTTGGACGAGTTTGGTGTGATTTGATCGCCCGCGCGGTCTATCTCGCAAGACCCTACTTCCGCGCTTTTAACCCGTCCCGAGTAAGGACTTTGAGGTTGGGAATTGGTAAGGTCTAGGGTAGTTTTATGGCTTGTAAGACCAGAGATGCATCATGAAATGAGATGCGATCTCTCTTTATATACCTATTTAAAGAACGAGTATCGTCTGACCTGCGGAGCTCATTGATGGATGAACAAGGTCAACTCAAGGGCGCGCCATAAGGATAGCAAGGGTTCATCTGCCGTCGCTTATTCCCGGCATGCAATTCATGTCATCCATTGCTTCCTTGTATTCATTTCATGAAGAGATAGCTCTACCAGTTAACTGCCTATCCAATCTTGGATTGATCAATGAGCATGTAACTTCCACGGTAGGCGACCTTTGCCGCGCAACTCTCCTGCCTGGGCAAACCTCCATGCATGTTTACCCTTTATTCTGCTTCACATCCATGACAATGCCTACCTATTCCAGCTCCAAAAGACAAACCTGGCATTGGATGGAAACATACACCTGCCTATGATTCCTTCACTTACCTAACTACATAATAGGCCAATTCCCCAATGAGCTACCTGGTGCTCCTTAGCCTGTATCCCGGGCTCTTCCGGCCGAGTTGCATCTCGAGTAGAAAGGCTCCATTTCTCGAAAGATATACTGCCCGGTTTGCACTGCGGTTTTAACCCAAGCTGAGGTCCTTCAGTTGCGAGGGTTGCTTCCACTATACCCAACCAATGGCCTGAGGTGGCGTTCACTTGAGAGGCCGACCACCAAATTTCACTGCATTTTTAACCCACCCCGAGCAGGCAGTCGGTGCCAGTCAGCAGGATGCAATGGTCAACATCCATCATAGTCTCCAACGAGGCAAGTAATCTTGAATATTAGTAACATGTTTTACCTAGCCCTACGCAGAGTATCTGTAGCTGCAAGTTGTCTTATTGTGTCCGTGCAGTGTCTTTTCCTTTCAAATAGAAGAATCCCTATGTTGTGCCGTACTAGCCATCGGTGGTGGCCATTGTACTACGATTTTAACCCAGGCAACTTTAACCACCTGTATTAGAGTTCCATTAACCCATGGAGGGTTCTTGGTATCTTGTTCCAATCAGCCTTTTGCTGCCATAACCCACGCCATGCGTTTTCAGTCGCGTTCAACTAGGAACGACCCCATGAACCTGTACCGTCAGCTAAGTGAGGTGAGTGGGGCCGTGATCTGTGGTCAAGCTTCACTGCATTTTTAACCCACCCCAAGCAGTCGGCCGCCTCCGGGCATCTATCTATCTTCCAGGTCAACGCCCGGGTTGGAGTATGCTCACTTCCACCGTTCCGTACCATCCGTACATACCTGTAGGTGTCGGGCGTATGGAAGTTTCCTGCACTGCAATTTTAACCCATACGGAGAAAGCTTCCCTTACAGTCCACCGCCATCTTCTTTTATACGTTTTTGCACTGAGATTTCCCCCTAGGTACGCTCACCTACGTCGTGATTTGCCCTCAACCACCCGGATCGGAGTTCCATTAACCCATGAGGAGCTCTATCTTGTTCCAATTAGCCTTTGGCTGCTTCAATAACGTGCATCATATCTCTTCAGCTGCGCTCAGCCAGCAACAATTCATGACAAGGCCAATGCGCATATACCAGCCTCGGGGGTTTTTTTGCACTGCATTTTTAACCCACTCTGTGCAGTCAGACCCCTCCACTCATTCCCATCACCATGCGGTAGTCAACATCGATTATGGGCCCTAACCAAAGTGGACAATTCCCGATATTGGTGATACAAGTTTGGCTTGATTTCACGTCGGCTCTTTTAACTGCAGGTTGTCCCATTGCGTCTACACTATGAGTAGATGTCAGTGCCCAGGCCTGGTTGGGGTTTGTTCACTTCCACAGTTATCATCATTACCTACAGGGAGTGGTTGGACAAGCTGAAGTGCAAGCATCGCTGTCCGAGACCTGTCATGTTTGGCACACCTTTTTGCACTGCAATTTTAATTCACGTGGAGGTCTTTCAGTGCTTCGGTACTTTAGGTGGGCTGTGTTAATCAGACTGCCATGAAGCCTTCCCACACACAAAACGGCACAAACCTCCAACTCGGTCCTCGCAGAGTCAAGCCAATGAACATCTGTTATTTTCTGCGATCCTTTAGTGAACACATGGTCTCACCCAAACGAGAAGTACTTTGGCAATAAGAGCGTAAAAGATAATCTCATGTTCATTACATTGCCCTCTCTGGCATGACGATAACACCGGAGTGAGGCAAGAAGCCCGAGGTTTTTTTGCCAGCTTTGAGAGAAATCGTGACATGATCCCTACTGAACTCTCTTCTGTCGTGAGGTCGGCCTCCCACGGCCTTCACTGCAATTGTAACGCACCCTGAGCTCCTTCAGTACTTGCCGGGGGAAGGGCAACCTACAGCTTTTACGAGGATCACAGCTGTGTAGACGTCCAGATGTTTCACTGCAATTTTAACCCGCCCCGAGCAGACGACTAACTACTTCCTCAGCAGCACTCTATTGACTTGGACAAAACGCTACACAAGGCTACGGGGCGGGGGCCTTGGAGCAACTCAAGAAATACCAGTTTTAACACAACGAAAACTTATACCCAAGCTTCAATAACACAATGACAGCACTCAATCAATTGATAGCGAACATCCATCACACCTCCAACCAGCCCAGAGCACAAAAGATCTGACATTGGTAATCTGTATCCCGTAGCCAAGCGAATTGAGTTGCAAAGCCACCACCAGACTCACAGACACCACGTCGCACATACCGTAGCGTTGACTCAATTCCTGCTGCGCCTCTTATCGCAAAACGTCGATCATGACTGAGAATAGCTTCACCCAGCGCCCTGACTGACCCACCATCTGCATCATCCGTGTAATAGCCGCACACGGAGGTCAAGAAATAAACGAGACACCAGAACGACAAGATTTAGTCCAAGTCTTCATAAAACTTAGAAAGAAAGTAGTATAAATAAATATTCATAAAAATCTTTTATATATCTTTTTCGTATTCTCATCATATCTTAATCGCTACCTTTAGGAAAGGATAAGCTAACGTGGATCCTGACCGACCCGGAGACCCCGTGCTTCATGCTCACGCCATGCATACCTTCTGCTTCTTAGCGCCTCTCACTGTGCCGCACTGTAACGTATCACCACACTGTACGCTCCATCTCATCTCCCTATAAAGCCGTCAACTTCATCCTCTCCTTCCTCCTCTCCTGTCTCCTCCACAACCTCATCTGGACCGATCAACATCGTCGTCCTCCCCCCCCTTTTCTTCCCTAAAGCCCTAACCGGCCTCTCTGCAAACGTAGGGGAGGCCGCCGCCCCCTTAACTTGAATCAATGGCAGCAGGAGCAAGCTCGTCGGCCTGCTGCGTCCGCAACAGCGGCATGCCATTCTGGCAGCCTCAGCAACGGGACGCCGACAGATTACCATAGTACCAGCGACTTTTTCCTTCCAAATAGTGGAGGTTTTCTCGACTTGTTACCCGATAATAACGACAACTACGACTTTGCAAACTTGGATACGGAGGCCATCTATCAGAGCTTGGATTGGAACTTGGATACATCTGTTGGTGGTGTCCTTGACGGTGCTGTTTTGCCCGATATGAACACTGGTGTTGGACAGGATCTTGGCATTGGAGAGGACTTCCTCTCGCAAGAGCCTCCTCTCATCAACACTCTGCAACAACAGCCAACATCATCACCACCCCTTGCTCCACCAACGACAACAAGCAACAACAAATCCCCCTCCATCCCTGGAACATCCACCTTTTCTCTCCACCCCTCCCCAGCCGCCTCATCCTCCTCCGGCTCTTCATCCTCCCACAAGCGCAAGTCCTCACCCGAGGATGAATCCGCCGCTGTGGCACTCAAGCGTCAACGCAATACCCTCGCGGCTCGCAAGTACCGACAAAAGCGCCTCGACCGCATCTCAGAGCTCGAGGAGGCACTAGCCGCCATGACAAGCGAGAGGGATGGCATGCGTCTGCAACTGGCACGCCGAGAGGCAGAAGTCGATGCCCTGCGGGAAATGTTGAGCAAGAAGTAAAAAAAGAAGTCAATGTCAGTCGTATATCGGGAAAATTGTTTCAGAAAACTTCCCGTTTAAAAGTCACACAAGGGGATAGAGGTACTATCGGTGGTTTAATCTGTCGGCTTTCCGGCGTTGAGGTTACTAGAGGGCATACCATTGCTGGATTAGCAAACGGACCAGTTTTTCCTTTTGTAGTTCAAATATGAAATAATTCTTTACAAGCATATTGGACCAACGTGACCTTGTCGATCATGCTTGGAGTCGTGTCATCGGAAGATGCCGTTCTCTTCTTCTATTGTATCATCCTTCCTTCTTCCATTCCGCCGTACCCCTCACCATCCCAACTCATTATTTGTACCCGAATGCAACGCTCATATCGGCATCTTCTGAGCAATAATGATTCATTCTGATACCTATACAGTCGCCTAGCTCAGGGGGGAAACGAGGAACCAGTATAAACATGTTGGCTTATCCTTCTCTAAAGATGGTTAATAAAATAGATGAGAGAATCCCAAAGCATGATTATTATTATGCTATACTTATTAATATTTTATTATATTTTATATATAATTATTTATTAAATTTAGGAAAAGTTCATTAACACTCCCCGCCGTCCCGGTGTCTCGTTCATTTCTTGATGCCGTTCCTCAAGACACCAGCCCAGTGCATCGCCAACCCAGACACACTGTATTTTGGCGTATGAGTGGGGTAACATCATTCTGATTCAGGATGAGCCAGAATGACTCATTTCTTGCATTTCCTAATCCGGCCGTCCAAGGTAACCGCGGGCAATATCCGGACGATGCGGGTTGAGACGACGAGTATAACGACAGGGCTCCCCAGGAAGCTTCATCATTGCATGTCAAGTCTTTGATACGGAAAGCAATGTGAATCTTTTCATTTTCTAATCTTGGCCGGTGTCTTCGTCTCCCAAGTCACACCGCAGACACCGCAGACCAAAGAACCATCGACAAACATCCAACAGGTTCGGTAAGGTCTCCTACTAACGATGACCCCTTTAAGAGTCGGCAGCATAGAATCATGAGCCTACAGATCTTTCCCGAGAACGAACCCATCACTTGACAGGAATTTTCACGACTCGAGCATCGCGCATGCAGAGGACTCCTCACCGACTCTCTTACACGGAACCCCGCGACAACGACAACAACCTGACTCGTCTCGCCCTCCAGGACACCCTCAACATCAACAATCATATCACAAGCATTTTGAACCCGGACCTTGGTCGCCACCCATAGAACAAAGAAACCGGAAAGTTGTGGTTGTCCGTCAAGTTGACGAGTACCACTGGCCACGCCATGTCCTTTGCGTACCCAACATCCCGCCTTTTCCGAGCCAAGACTCCAAGCAGAGGTGGGATTGGAATCATTTCCTACCGCGGAATCCCCTCGCGGAATCCCCTCTTTTCGATCATCGCTTGTGACCTGAGGTGTGAGAGCGGTTGCGTGGAATGTCGGCCATGAACAACCCTCCCACTGCGAGGCTCCACTGGCATCTTGCCGGGGTAGTAGAACTGTACTCGTAACCATGATGGCTTTTCTTTTCATGGCTTGTAAACCGTGTTTCGCTTTCGCTCCCCCCACAGTTGCGGCGTCACCACGAGGCTCATCTTGAGAATGCGGAAAGGGACCAGACCGCCATTGTGTTTCGAATCCCAGCCTAGAATATTCAGTACGCCACATGTCGTCATCTTCACTTACACACCCATGTGCTACTGGCCCGGCAATGCCAGTCCACAGCTGCCAAAGACGCGACTGACAACCTTCTTCAACCTGAATGCAACATACTCAAATGTCACTCACCAGGGTCTGGACAGTAGCATGGTAGAGTCTCCTCCGACAAAGGCATCCCCTACTCAAAGACGCGGCTCGAGACGCGGCTCGTCACGCGTCCCGCCTCTGTCGGACTCTCGTTCAACTCACCTTGCCGGCCCGTCCCTCGTCCCCATTCGCCAACTCTCCCACACCGTGATACGAGGCCGTTACGCCCGTCAAGGCTACAGCTTGCCTCGCGAGCCTGAAACCTGGTCCAAGACACACCACCCACTAAGGTGTCACCTGCGCCGTAATCCACCAGCCAGATCCGGCGTGCTATTGGGTGTAGTCTCCATGAGGCGTGGGTTTGGGGTTCTGTAATCCTTTGTCGAGAGCTTATAACGAGACGAGGCTCCGTGAGAGGAGCTGACCAACAAAGAGGCGTGCTTGACCGGTCTTGCCATGGACTTGGACCCCGTGAGACACTCTAGAACGCCCAGACTCGTAATCGTAACCAAGATGTCTTGATGCCATAAGAGCTATGTCATAGTCGCCGTGATATTCTGATGTCGCTCTTCAAAGGATCCTCGCATGATGTTTTCGCAGACGCCAAAGATCAGATGGGTATCAACAGCATGGGTCGCAACGATCTCGGCAGCGTCGGCCCCTAGCACTCTGCCGGCAGCGAGATGACACGGCCGAAAGGATGAACAAGGGTCATCTTCAGGGAGCAAGACATGGCGGCCGTTGAGAGATCGTCGCAAGGGTCTCTGCAAGAAGCGGTGCGGTGTTGAACCCCGAGAACCCTGCTTCGTCAAGGGTTCAACATGTCATCACTCACCGGAGTTTTCTCGCCGGATGTTGTCTCCTACTTGCTGAGACAACCCACCACCAGCTTGACCTTGTTGCGGAGACATGTCAACGGGGCAAGGATATCGAAGCCGTAGCGATGGATGGTGTGGTACAAGACTGATGACTCCGCCGGGTTTCCGGTCGGATGATGTGGGGCAGGGATCATGAGATTGCTCAGAGATGCTACTCTGTAGTCGGGGTCAAGGAATAAGTCGATCTCGCCAGGCCTGATGGTGTGGTGGCTAGTCTTGAGGCATGTCGATTGAGTGGTGCTCAGGGCGATCGAGGCGCGCACGAGGGCGGGTGGTTCATGAGAGTGGGTGTTGCCCTGCTTAGCGCAACACTTGCCGAGCGCTTAATCCGGGTCATGAAAGCTGCCAAGTTGCTCAGGTTTGACCGTCACTCACTCAAACTTGAGAGAAGTGGAAGAAGCATCAAAGACATCGCATGGGAAACCCAGGTTGCTGGAGAGAGGGGCGGGTCGCACGTTCGACAGGACCGCCACATGGTGAAAGGCTGTGAAATCTGGGGACGGCAGCCAAGCCACTCGGCAGACCGATGCTCACCTGTAAGGTGCGGCAACCAATAACTCGTTCCAAGGCTGCGGAAGTAGTGTATGCCGGCAAGCCTCAATGTTGGAACCATCAAAGATTCACCCTGGAATGTCATCTCCACGGCAGTGAGCAACACGAGAGAATAATAATCAGGGGGCAGGGAAACCCAACGAGGCCCAAGAGTCGTTGAAAGAAGGGTGTGGTGGAGTTGCGGGAGCGACGAATGAAGGATGGAGGCGTCGATGAAGTTGGGAGTGAATGGTGGTGGTGTTGGTGATCACCCGCCTGAGACAACCAAGGCTGATGGCTGATGGCTTGCCCAAGGCCGGCCCGTGGCGTTATGGGGCCAGAGAGTTGGAGAAGCGAGACGCACCGTTGGTCCTTTGACTGTTCATCACGACCATCTTGAGTGTTGTGCTGCTTGGCGAGGGGGTTCTCGTGCCTTGGCTTGTAAGATCGAACAACTGGTCCAAGGATGGATGCAATTCAAGCTGACTGGCCAGATGGGCATTCAGTCTGCAAGGTCAAAACTCAACAGCCCTGGAAAGGCTGTCTTGGTTCACAAAAAGCTGCGAACGCCTGCAAACGACAACACCTTGTGGGCATATTAGCTGAGGTTTCGTAGGTCAAGGGCTGAGCAGACAGGGTTGTCTGATGCAGGATGAAAGCCGCGAGACAGAAGCTGACCACGATTGGTCTAGACGCATGGCGGATGCAACCGAGGAGGGTGTTGGGTAGAGATCGATATCAACCCTAGCTCACAGAGCCTGACCGCACGCTGATACCTGCAGAGCAACATGGCCGACCGGGTAGGATGCGGCGGAGACAGCGGCATCGCGGGATGCCTTTGCGGAGAGTGGAGATGAGCAAGACTCGGGATGGAACGAAACGAGCCCGAGGAAGGCTTTAGCGGAGGGGACGATAATCAGGATCAGGCGTGTTGGTGTGAGAGCATGGGAGGTGTGGATGCAGGAGCCCACGATATGACGACAAGGACAGACGACGGTGGGAGAAGTCATGTGGTAAAGATCGTGACGAAGGTCGACGCTGCTAAGATCCGGCTTCACCCGGACGCTGACAGAAGACGCATCATGCCCACACGCGTTTCCGCACAGAGAATGGCTGAAACGGGTATCCCGATTTAGTGGGTGTGCATGTGCCCACGCGTTTTGAATCTTGAGCAGACCAGAGTCCTACTCGTCGTCCTAGGCAGGGCATGGATATTGGATGGCGATGCGGTTGTTGGAGTTGAAGTTGCCTGCCCACGCCCGCCGCGGGGCTATTTCTGGACCCAAGGACCCACTTGGGCGCTCGGACCCCCGCTCCGTGAGGGGTTGTGGAAGCCCCCTGTAGACGCACTGGCCCTGGGCGCCTTTAGGGGACCAGCAGCCACTAAGACCGCTGGAAGGAGGCACTGATCGACTGGCTGTCAGTGATTGAGTTCCACTAGAGCGCCGCGCCGCGCCCCAGGTCCATCCATGCATTTCCCGATATGCACCTCACACTGCAGCAAATACCTACATGCAGATGGGACGGGATGCAATCCGAGCAACTCAATCGCTCTCACAAACTTGCACATTCTTTGTATTGTGTGTATGAGTGGAATGCTCTGTGTCCCACGCCCATGCGACTCTGTCAAGGTCCGGCGACGAGGGGACAGGGGTTGGTGCCAGGATGCATGCAGAATGTCGTCAGTCGGCGTACAAGAATGAGCTGAGGTAACACCAACAACTGAAAACATGGGGATGGGAGACGGGGGCATATCACGGAATGGAGAAGCCAGGGTCTCTCGTTTCAGCGCGGAGATATTTCTCAAGCCGGGTTCTACGCATCTGGGGCGTTACGAGGTCACAGTAACACAAGCGAACTCTTTAAGCGATGCCATCACCAAGATGGGATTCACTCGCAGCAAAAGCAAAGCATGATCTTGATCAAAGACATGTTACAAGAAACGACACGAGAGAGTGTGCATCGCCACGGCAAGCTGCGCAAGCGCAACGCGTCGCAGTCCGAATCGAGCCGGCCCTGTCTAGTCTGGGCTGAGCAGCGACGGACAACTGACGGGCTATTGGGAGAGGCCCTTGTACGACCTTCTGTGGATGCATCCAGAGGCGCACATGGGCAGACGGGGGCCTGGTCCGGCCGAGTTGGGGATAGACGCAAACTTGCCTTGATTGTCGAGGCTGCAGTGAACGGTTGGTGGGATTAGAGAGAGACGCATGTAAGACAAGACAGGGGTGCGCTCCTTGGGGTCTGACAAGCTGAGTCGAGCCGGCATGCCTCCAAGGCCATATGATTCTAGATGGACTGGTCATGATGCATGGATATCTGATTATGGAGGCCACGGCATTTTACTACTGAGCGATTAGATCGAGTCGAGAAGACACGGCAGATGATTAGGGAGGATCTGCAATCGTCATTCTAGCGAAATACGGGAGGCTGTCCAAGATTGACACGCTCGGATCCTGGATATCCGTTTTCTTGTAAGTGGATGACCAGCCGGGCCTGGCGCAGGTGGCGATGATCTCGACGACCCTGGCCAGGAATACCTTTTCCTCAGCTTCTTGACATTTCCCCAACGAGGAATAGTACATGCATACCCTCCAAAACGCCAAAGAGAATGCACAACAACATCGGCATGTGGTTTGACGGTAGGTTGGACGACATCCCCGCCACCCAGATTCCAGAGCTGCGGATGGGCGGGCGAGCCTGGATCTAGCCGCGGACCTCGACGCCATCCGGTCCCGAGCAAGTTAGAGCTTCACCGGCAAGCTGGGTTATGCGGGACGTCCCCCTGAGGTCTGGAATGGTGTCATGGGCTGAAGTTTTGGCCTCCTGGATGTAAGTGGATGGATGAGAGCCTTCACGGCAGACCCCCCGGACCGGCTGAGATGAGATCCACGAGTGTAGTCCAAGAAAGCGCAATGCAACCCTCAGGGACGGCAGAGTGCATTCTATCAAATGCATCAGCTCTCTTCGACTGCGTGTGTGACCTCGATATGGCCTGATTCCTCCATGGCTTGTCAGTCTGACGGCTGCTTTGGGATGAAGCCACAGCGGACGGGAGACCAGTCAGGAGAAGACCAGAGAAATAACCTAGAAGTTTATTTCATGGCTTGCCCGTTTAATGTACAATATACAGATCGTACAGTGGCTGTACCTGTAAATCCAGATCCGCTCTGCATATTTGGGGGTTCTCGTCCGCAGTCCGTCCGAGGCGTGAATAGGCAGAACGCCCGCGAACCAGGGGGCCCTCTAGACTCCTGAACCCTGCTCTTCGTATCTATCCGTCTCCTGTAACCAACAGCCAAGAACCAGAGGAGAGGGGATTGAGAAACAAGAGGGGCTGTGAGGTTTCAAAACTTCCCGGCCGGATGCCTACCTATGCTCCCCACGGTGGGCAAGTAGACGAAATTCAACACCACCATCACCATCGTCAACCCACCACTTCGGCCTCTACACCCAACCATCCAACCATCGTGGACCAACAGACACACGGGAGATGTTTCTCCTAGCCCGGGCAGTCACGCTCACTATTCCAGAGTTGACGGGGAGTGCTCTGCCTGCGATAGTCGTGTCTGACTCCGCCTAGCGGCTCTAAGCCAGGATGGAATAAAAAGGTCCCTTCTGCCCACTCATATCAGACGGTTCCATTTTCATCTTGTTATGTGATGGTCTTTTAGTCGTTCGCTCCTCGACTCCTTCTTATCTTTTTCTTCGCATACTACCGATGACGATCAGGTTCGGTCGCGTGCCAGACCAGACTACCACCCTCACGAGGCTGAACTGCAACATCGTGCTCTCACCTCATCCTGCTTATTATACCTGGAGTAGCATCCCGACGGATCCGCAACTCGATCTGCTTATTGATCACTCACTCCCGGTCCTCTTCTTCCCACGTTGAGCGAGAATTTATTTCTCATATAAGCCGCCTGGGACGTTTGCGGATAACTCGAGTCCAAATCTGTCTATTGACTTGACAGTGGAGGCTTACAAGCGTCGGTGGAGAGTGCCCGTTCTGAGCTCTGGCGCCCGGGTATCGAATCCACTGACACGCTGGAAGCACTCTTTCATCCCCACTGAAGAGAGACCTGCCATCACATTTGTCACGTCTTGTCAGTGGTGCTCGTTTCTGGTTGCCATCTAGTTGCAAAAAAGGCTGGCTGAGAAGCAATACTTTTTCAGCTGCTGCGATCAGCGACCAACCAAAAGATCATCTCCGTCATAGCACTGTCTTTTTTGGAAGGTCTGGGGTACCTGATTTCTTCTTTCGTACCTGCCCACCTACCAGGTTTGTCGGTTCCAGTTCATCAGGTGGTGCCTTCCATCGTTTCCGTGCAGGAAAGCACCTTCCAAGGCCACGCCTCTTTTTTTCTTCTTCTCCTCAACGCCAAAAATATCTCTCTCAACATCTCATCCTCATTATCTTTTATCGTTATTCCCGCCGTTCCATCGCGCTGGTCCGAAAAGCCCCTCGACCCATATTAGCTCGTTCGCCCGTGGGTTCATTTGTCGTTCCCCCCCCCCCGGGTTGCACCACCACGGAGTCCGGCGTTTGACCCCGAGGTACAAGGCGCTTGCATACTACAACCGCGTGTGAGCAAAGTCACACTTGGTCACCCTCCACATCCGTCGCCCTGACCCAGGCCTCAAGGCCCAAGAACGTCCAGCGCCCGCCCCCACCATCAACCCCATCGTCCATCAACCCACGCCCACCTCGGCCACCCTCGCCCGCTTTCACCCACTACGGTCCTCCTTTGCCGCCCGCTCCGCCGCTGGGCTTCACGCAACCTTCAGCCTCTCCTCTTCTGGTCTCTAACTGGACTCTTTTGCTTCCTTTTTCCCTCCCGCTTCCCTCCTCCTCCTCCACCACTCTGGTTCGCCCGTCTCCCCCCCTGCGAATCTCTTCGCTCCTTCTCCTCTATCATGCCCGAATACCGCCACGCTCGGAGCGGTAGCCTCAACGTCGCCAACGGCTCGCAGTCCAATTCCATGGCACCCGCTCCCCGCTTCGATGGGCCCCGAAGCCCTCCGAGTATGTTGCACACGACCCCCCGCGATCGTCCAATGTCGCCTCGACTGACACAAGCTTCGTGATAGACACGTCCCACGTACCTTGCAAGTTCTTCCGTCAAGGCGCCTGTCAGGCTGGCAATGCTTGTCCCTTCAGCCACGATCTGAGCACCGCTGCCGAGAACGTCTGCAAATACTTTGCAAAGGTGCGTGCGCCATATCATGGTCGCCGATTCCCGCCCGCCCATCAACCGCATTTTCGCGTCGAACCAGTCGCATCGTTTATCACGCTTTTGAGAGCAATACTAACCATTGTCTTGTCGCGCAGGGAAACTGCAAGTTTGGACCCAAGTGTGCCAACATTCACGTCCTTCCTGATGGCAGACGCATCAACTACGGCAAGAATGGCGTCACGATAGGTGCAGCTCCCGCTCTCGCAGGACGTTCCAACCCCACATCTTCGAGCAACAATCAGTCCTCGACCAGCGCCCTCACCACATCTCTATATCACGCAGACGCGCCCTCGTATACTCCCGCCTACCCTTACGATGAGCAGGAGCAGCCCTCCTTAGGCCGTCAGCCCAGCCTCGAGAACGGCCTTCCCACTATCGACATGTCCTACACTGGATCCAACTACGGCTCGCCCCGAGACGAAGATACTGTGCGCTTTGGATTTGGATTATCTCCCGTCAACAAAGGGCTGTCCGTCCTGGACGCTCCTCTTCCCGCCTCGTTCGATTCAAATGGCATCTCCAATGCTGCCCGATTTCCCGCAGCTCCCTGGCCCTCCTCCGTCCCGTCCCAATTCGGCATTGAATCTCCTACGCCATCGCTTAGCAACGCCAAGGACTCTCGCACTTCTGAAACCCTGAAGCTGCTTCACACCTCCGCTTTTGGCTCCTCTGAGCATCTCCTTGCGCCGTTGGATAGAAGCCCACCCAATTCTCACGCCAATGGCGAAGAGTATTTTGGCAAGCGAGCCATGCACTCGTCTCGCTTCGCCAAGCCTCGGATGCTCAGTTCCAGCATGCCTAAGACGTCTGTTGATCGAGACTGGGAGGCTGGGTTCGCTTTCGGCGATGATGATGATAATCTTCCTGAAAACTACGTGCCGGAAAATCTGCAGGATCTCTTGACCCCTGTCGAAAAGGCCCGAAGAGGCTCAATGCGAGCCGATAGCGAAGTTGACGGACTGAGCAAGTACGGCAGCCCCATTGGAACCAGCCCTAGCCGATGGGGGCCCATGTTCCAACGACAGAAGGAAGAAGAGGAAACGTCTCGATCTCTCCGAGGAGCGTCGGCTTTTGGTCATGTGGGAAGCCCCTTGCGTAACTCGGTGCTTGCCCAAGAGATGGGTGGCACCAACGGCTTCAACCGTCCTTCATCGCTGCGATCCGGCAGCGAGGCCATGTCGATGCTCTCGCAACAACTCCAACGCAACCGTCTAGATGACGGTACTGGTAACGCCAGCCCTCTTCTCCACCCCTCAACTGCCCGAACCGGCAGCGCCATCAGCGCCATTAGCCCTATTAGCCCCATTGGCAAGGAGCGAGGTATGGAACGCCATGTCTCGAGCGGTAGCATCAGCTCGTCCATGAACGGACGATTTACCACGCGCATCAACGAGGACGACGAGATGTTCCAGATGGATGGCATGGAGGACGATAGTGAGGCCTCTACCTCCAAGGCTTCAAAGCGCGCCTCGGCAGGCCTGGGCATGGGTGTCTGGGGCAGCTATGCAGGTGTCGTTGCCGGCAAGTCGTCGACCAATGGAACCAAGACAACCCGAGACTCGGTCCCAGTCAGTGGACGATGATGGAAGTGAAACATGTTCCTCCGACTCGGGTCAATTGACCCGATCTAATGGGCCCAGCGTTGGAGTTGGCGATTGATAGAAGCGAGTTGAAAGGCGAAGAGTTGATGAGCCATGATCCAGGTGGACAGCAACACCACCATCGGTACGACGCCCATTGCATTTCGTTGGACACGAGCAAGCAAGTCTAGCCTCTCTGGCCTGCCGGACGACATTTGAATTGCAGCATTGAAACTTGGGAAAGAGAAAACAAGGCGGATGCATAGCAATCTAAGGCCAGGACTCAAAAAAGGATATAGGATACACGGCTAGGAGTTTTTTTTTACATTTTTTTCCATCTATTCTGTTTGATAATCACCATGAAATATTTTGGGGCGGAGGGTTATCTGAGTTTGTTTGTTTTATATGCCCAGGCAGATTGCAGATTGCAGGTTAAGAGTTGGATTGTTGGCCCTGCCAGGATGTTTGCTGGATGTGCATTC
The DNA here is from genome assembly GCA_013186415.1 of Fusarium sp. NRRL 66088. Classification (NCBI taxonomy): domain Eukaryota; kingdom Fungi; phylum Ascomycota; class Sordariomycetes; order Hypocreales; family Nectriaceae; genus Fusarium; species Fusarium sp. NRRL 66088. Next base: position 692 of record JABCKD010000681.1, on the reverse strand, counting down.
ATTTGGACGTCACGAGTTTCCTCCCGTACGAGGCTTCGTGACTTCTTGATGCTTATCGTCCAGTCCATCCATCTTGGTCAATCTCAGTATGTCTGGGAACGGTGTTTTGGTATGGGTTTTGGGATTACAAAAACATGAACAAGGGGAGGTCTAAGACCCCGTTGAAAGTTGTCAGGGAGGAATCATGCAAGAAAATCTACCTACAGAGGATGGATAACTGAACAAGCGATACTTGCTGGGCCAATTTGGCTACTGAGTTTGAGTTGATTATGTGTCTGATGAAGTGATGTTGAGTCCGTAGATACCCATAGCCAATCTACTACTGTTGGACTTGTTGATACCCATATACGAACATGGAGTGTAGTCGTGGCTATGATCGGTTGAATAGACCTCGGCAGGTGTCGGCTTCAACTCTGGCGACACAAGATCACACACAGCATACAGTGACACCATATAGATCAGTAGGGTGTTTCTATACACTAGGTCAAGGTAAAAGCCACAGTAGTAGAGATTCAAACATTGTCCCCCATCAATACATCCCCTGGAAGACAAGTGCCCATGCCAATCCACTTCACGGAATGCATCATCACATCTCGAGAGAATAACATGAAAATGGGTTTTAACAAGGACACTCGGAATCAAGCGGTGACCACTCTTCACCCGCCAATTCTTTTTATTATTATTATTTGCTG